>BGPT01002640.1:29762-40533 GCA_003297045.1 Symbiodinium sp. clade C Y103
GAGCTTTCCATGGCAAGTCAGAATTACTGAAAGCTGATCATGATTTTCAGTATGGCAAGCCGGGCACAATCTGTGATCGATCTTCTGAGGCTTGTGCAATAGAGCCATCAATGACACAGCCTCACTCCATTGCTGGTGACCAGGGAACAACCAACTGCGTTTCTCCACCTTTAAGACCATCAGCCGTAGAAAGAGCCATCTCGGTCTTCATAACAGACTCCATCAAACGATGTGAACGGAATGACCTGCTGGACGACTACATGTCCATCGGCTGACAACCGAGCTCCATACTCCGCAGAGAGACAGATGTACACGGACACAGGCGGTACAAACTTGTACTTTACCACGTATTGGCATCTTTCATACGGCACAAGGAGAGTCGATCCGCGATCCCCGTCTCCTCCTGGACGAAGTCCCTCGTCCACTATGCGTTGGAACACATCAAGCTTTGTTCGATGAAATCCTCCTTTCAGAATCCACTCCAGCGTTGATCTTGTACGACAATCTCCATTCATCAATCTTCACTCCTCTCTGGTGCTTCGTGTGCGCCATGGGCGCACGCACAGCCACGGGCCACAACCAAACTTCATCATCGTCATTGCCAATATGCAACCGAAGGCGTTGCCAATCGATCGAATCGCAAACTGCTTTCGATGTGCCGCACGAATCTCACCTTTGGTGGCTTTGAGAGCTATAGGACCTGGGCACGAATTCGATTCTTTGCTTTGAGGTCGTAGTAGATCACTTTCCTGAAGCTCTCCCATCGGCGCAACAGAATTCTCCAACCTATCTTGTCAAGACTGTACATCCTGTCATGGTCGTTCCATGCGTAGTTGTGGAGCATGAAGTTCTCAATACCTACCCATGCTCCTTCATCACACGGGAGCCCAGGTTTGCCCTTGTTGTCTTTCTTCACTCAGACAGCATTGCGCAATATGGCATTGAACTTCTTAGATTGGTCATCGACCCACCTCAGAACTTGATACTGACTCTTGGGATACCAATCCTGAGCGGTGAAGACCGGCACATTCGACCACCCTTTACCACAGTACTCAGCACCCTTGACTTCCACCAACTCCAATGAACCGATCACAAGGTCTCCGATGGGAGTCTTGATGCTGACATATAGACGTTGGGATCCTTCAGGCTCAGGTGTTTGCTTTCCAGTTCTGAGTGCGACACATTCCTTCACTGAGCAATCGGAAGCGCTTCAGCACTAGCCCTTTCAATGACTAACTCCATCTCCGTCATGTCTGGAGGGCCTCCCTCTGCGATGTCGACCTCATTCACAAGCTTCTCACCACCTTCAGCTCGATCCCCAAGGTCACTCCTGTGGGTGGGTTTCGAATATGCACAACTCTCCGTCTCAGTTCGGGTTGCTTCAGTTGCTCGATTCCATCTCTTCTTCCGTGGCATTGATGTTTTCGGCAATTTGTCCTTCCTACCTCTGGTAGCCTTTGAGGTTGCTCTGTCTGACGCAGGTGATTTGGATCCCTCTTCCAAGTTGGACTGAATGAGGTTGAGGGCGACAGCCGTCTGGGTCACTCCAGGTTGCTGGCATTGTTCGATCTGACGTCGCCCCCCCCCGCACACAAGACAAAAGCCAGCCGACGTGGCACTGTCGCTCAAGTTTCTGACCTCAATCCGACGTTTCTTTGCCTGGTTCTGCAGGTCACCCTCATCTTCATCCTCGCCCTCCCTTCTTTGGTGCTCCTATAGAGTTTTAAGTTATAACTTTAGTTATACAAAAAGTTACGAAAAGTTATGAAGTCAAGAAAATATCAACTATTTTGTCACATTTTAAAATTTTGAAAAATTGAAAAACATTTGTTTTTATTGTATCGAAAACAATTGTTTTTCTAATTGCAGGTTTTCACCACTTCCATGGCTGAGGGAATGTGCAACTGGTTTTTAAACAGAACAGGCCACTGTGGGAGTGCGCCTTTTTAGGTGTTTTATGTCCCTGCATTGGGTTAGTTTGCTCTTTGCAATCTCACCATTGCAGTTTCTTTTCTTTTTACAAACCCAAAAAAATGAAACCAAAAAAACAAGAAACCAAAAAAAACAAAACAAAAAAGACAAGACCCAACACTCTGCATCTGACCCCCTCCCCTTGGGGTGTGCAATCTTGTTTTTTCTTTGGTTTCTTACTTGGTGTTTTGCTTTCTTGATTCGTTGTTCCTTTTGAGGGACTGGCAAAAAATGTGGCAGGATCTAACTCTTTGCCACTTTTCCCCCCTTAGGAATTGCAAATTTGTTTGCGGTTGTTTCTGCTTGCTTTAGGTCGGTGGTTCCATTAGAAACCATGTAAAAACCAAGGAAAATGCAGGTATCCTTGGGGGAAGGTTAGGGGCTTGGGGCATGGATTAAGCAATTTTTTTGACTTAGTTTTGAAAACATGCCAGAAGACTATGAAAAGACACAGGCTGCCGATGAGTACGTTTTTTGCTATTGACATTGTTGACTATAATAAACCCCAGTTCCACTAGTACATCTCAATGTATCCCACCCATATGGGAATGTCTCAAAATGAGGCGCGCCCTTTTTTCTTCTTTAAAATAGCGTTTTGGGTGTCAAAAAGGGCGCGCCTCGANCTCAATGTATCCCACCCATATGGGAATGTCTCAAAATGAGGCGCGCCCTTTTTTCTTCTTTAAAATAGCGTTTTGGGTGTCAAAAAGGGCGCGCCTCGATTAGATTAGATTGGATTGGATTTGATTGGATTGGCTTGGCTTGGATTGGATTGGGTTGGGTTGGGTTGAATTGGATCAGATTAGATTAGACTAGATAGATTGGATTGGATTGGGTTGGATTGGATTGGGTTGGATTGGATTGGGTCGGGTTGGGTNTTGAATTGGATCAGATTAGATTAGACTAGATAGATTGGATTGGATTGGGTTGGATTGGATTGGGTTGGATTGGATTGGGTCGGGTTGGGTTGGATTGGATTGGATTGGATTAGAAACAAGATATCCTTTGAAAGGGGTCCTCGGTGAAAGGGGTCCTCAAGATTAAGGAGCCCTGGGCTGCGCGCGCCAAAAAATGTCCCTAAAATGGAGTCTTTTTGGCGCGCGCGCGCGCAGCCCAGGACTGCTTTATTTTGAGGATCCCTTTCATTGAGAACCCCTTTCAACGGAAATCTTTTTTAGATTAGATTAGATAGATTGGATTTGACTGGATTGGTCTGGATTGGGTTGGATTGGAATAAGATGAGATAAGATTAGATTGGATTGAAATTAGATTAGATTAGGTTAGGTTAGATTGAATTTGATTGGGTTGGATTGGAATCAGATTAGATTAGATTAGGTTAGATTGGTAACCCAACCTAACCTTTCAGATTAGATTAGATTAGGTTAGATTGGATTGGGTTGGATTGGAAGTAGATTAGATTAGATTAGGTTGGAATGGATTGGATGGGATTGGATAGGATTGGATTGGACTGGATTGGATTGGATCAGATTAGATTAGATTAGATTAGATTGGATTAGATTAGATTGGATTAGATTGGATTAGGGAATGTACCAGTATACCACCAGTATACCACCAGTATACCACCAGTATACCACCAGTATACGGTCAGTATACCATGGTATACGGTCAGTATACCATGGTATACGGTCATGTGAACAAATAGAACCTTTGTCGGGGTCAAGTTATACTGAGTGCTCACGTGCTTGTATTCAATGATCAATGTCCATACAGCAGGAGCGGAATGACACTTATTTTCCTCTTGAAATGGGCGGTCTTGAGCCAATGTATTGGCCGNGCCTACCGCTGAGTCCCTGTTGACACCCCCCATGTCCGGGATTATTTCAAATTCCGGGCACAGAAGAAGGGACATCAATTAATTAACTTTCGTACGCTATACCTACCGCAAAATATACTATAGTGCAGACTTGTACTTCACCCTCACCCGTTGGGAGTCTGGGATCCGTACTCGCCAGGTCGAATACACGACCAGTGCAATTCGGGGGTAGACATATCATACAACTGGACAATTGACCCAATTCAAGCTAGCTGACCTACACTACAGGAAAAGATAATCCTTCGCTCGTTGAACGTAACGGATCAATCTAAACTGTACAAAGGACAAGACAGCTATCAGAGGATCTGTCCACACTTGAACTAAGATTCAAGATTGGGAATATTGAAGTGAAAAGCTAAGCTAAGCAACTCTACAAGCCTCGCTCAGAGTCCACTCAGGTGATGTACTTCAACATCATCCATAGTTGTAGTGTTGTTCATGATGCACACCTATTCAGTTCGTTTCTTCTTCCATTGAGGTGCGGATTTGTCTCCTCCCGGCGATGATTTGGAGACCTTTGGTTTCGGTGTTGACATTTTTCGGTGTTGTTGGCATTGGTTTTGATTCTGGTTTAGTCTTCGGTGGTGGAACTGTCGGCGATGAAGTTGGCATGGGTTTTGCCTCAGGACGTTTCGGTTTCGGCACAGAAGCCGTACTCGTACTCACATGTACGGTCGGTATCGAAGAAGATGAAGATGATGAAGCAGCCGGAGCAGGTGGAGGTTTGTGTGGTGCATATGTTCTGGGAACCCCTCCAGGTGGAGCACTTGCGGCTTTCGCAGATGCGGCCATTCCTCTTCGTGCTGCTTCCGTGTCACCAACGTCATCGATTGCGGCTCTCATTACGCTCTCTTCCAGATTGCGTGCCATGTTGGTGATTTGATATGTCTTGCCCCTAGCAGCCTCAGATGCAGCATATGCCATCGTGAAGTCAATCTTCGCTTGGTAGTCTGCAGGCAATGTGATACCGCTCTGTCGGGCTGTGATCAGCAATTCCTCACTGCGTTGTTTCTCTCGATGAATGAGATAAACCACGATTGGAGTAAAGTGGATCACATCTTCGAATCCTTCATCGTCATTTCGAAAATAGGTGTAATGCTTCTTTTCCGGGAACGTCCCTTTGAGCACTCTTGAGAAGAAGTTGCTCATCACATTCCTCATCTGTGGTTTCTCCTCATTTGAGCCCTTCATTTTGTTCATGGGAATGAGGGATTGCAGTCTGTCGGGCGTAAACCCTGCCTCCACCAGAAATTGCATCATTTTCTCAATGTTCATCAGCAGGTTGATGATAGGCTTCATATACTCCCATGGTCTTCCTGCAAACATCAGTTCGTCACTCCATGGAACCGCTTTGGCCTTTGCATCAAACCACTGCCTGAGAGCAATGTCGGACGGATACTTCAATCTCCCTTCATCATCCTCTCCATCATATGGACAAATACCATCCAAGTCAAGACGTCCAATGTCATTCTTGATCATCGCATCGTAGTACTCTTTTGGAAACATCATGACCCGTTGACGATGATAATGAGGAAACATCTGCAAAATCTTGATGATCATTGAGTTGTCAAAGACCTGGGCGGCCCCTTCTGACATGTCAACGTTGAGGAGACCCTCTGTTGGCATCTGCTTGACCGATGGGTCGAGATTGCGAGTCCACGCAGGCATTTCTCGCTTTCTTGTCTGGCTTCTTCGTCTGCCTGTTCTTGTTCAGCGTCAACCTCTTCCTCTCTCTCTTCTTCAACTTCAATGTCTTCCTCTTCCTCCATATCCTCATCGTCACCAGTGTAGTCGACTTCATCTGGGTTGAAGTCAAACTGACTTTGTGTTTCGGATGCTAAAGCTTGTTGATCTTGGGCTTCATCGACAGTTGCCTTGAAGACTTCCTCTTTGGCTTTTCGGATCTGTTCGTCCAATTCCTTCGTNTGTTTCGGATGCTAAAGCTTGTTGATCTTGGGCTTCATCGACAGTTGCCTTGAAGACTTCCTCTTTGGCTTTTCGGATCTGTTCGTCCAATTCCTTCGTCAGTGTTGCATCTTCGTCATCATCTGGATGGTTCATGTGGAATGGACGGATACCATGGCTCTCGAGCATGCCCCAGCAGTTGAAACAAATCGATAGCATCACCGGCGTTTCACAAATGCATAATGGGCACAGCCTGCATCCCGACGCAGATACCGGTTTCCTTTCGAGGATGTAATCAAGCAATTTCTGCCTTGCTTCATACTGTTCCTTTCCACCCTCAGGAATTTGATAGTTCTCAAACCGACTCAGGATCGTAAACACGTCCATGGTATCTTCGCCATAGGGTTGTTCTGCAGAGTTTGCACACTGGGTGGCAAGCCTGATNTTGATAGTTCTCAAACCGACTCAGGATCGTAAACACGTCCATGGTATCTTCGCCATAGGGTTGTTCTGCAGAGTTTGCACACTGGGTGGCAAGCCTGATGACCGATTCTTTGGTCGCAGTTCTCATTGACCTGTAACCTGATCGAACCACTTGCTCTTCGCCTGACGGTACAATGAGTCGGATCCAGCGTTGCTGGTAATCCTGCACCCAACCACCACGAAGCTTGGGGAAAGGGACAACCTTGTTAGTGACAACCTGACAGGAGTCGGTCAACAGACCACCAAACTCGTTCATCAATGTTTCGGTGGGGATGTACCGTGTTGCAAACACACCAATCCTGGTGTCCACGCTCTTTGTGATTCTCCACGCCCTGCTATCCCACGGAGCATATGGGTTAAAGAATGTGAAAATTCTTGAGTTGTTCATCCCACCTGGAATGAGACCTTCTTTCCAAATGTCCCTCAGGTTGTCCTTGTGCGTCACATGGAAGCATGTAGGGAGCATCATTGCTGTGGTTGGAGTCAATGGATGAGAAAGCACTGATGGTTTCAGGAAGACATCGTTGTCCTTGGATTCCTTATGGCCAGATGGCGCACGGATAGCCAAAGGATAAAGAAGGAGTCCTTCTTCGGGGATCACAACATTTGGATCGAGACCACTTGATCGGAAGGTTTCCCCATTCCTGTCCACATCAGGACAAATGCCGAAGGCAAGGACTTGTTCATTTGTTGTCTGACCCTGTTCCCATAACGGGCGGTATGGAACATGATCCTGAACAGAGTCTGAAATCGATGCTGAACTTCATCCTTGTTCCATCGTCGTTTGTCATCAACCTGATGCAGCGGAGCCAGGAAAGTATGGGGGTAGCGAACATTTTCTTGTCGCCAGATGGTTTCATACTTCAGTACATCATCAATGTGAATCCATCCAGCATCATCGCATTTCAACCCAGACGAGTGTTGTACATCACTTTGCCAGCATGATGTCCCAGACATCGGTTCAGTGCACCGCTGACTTCGTCCTCATAGGGTTCAAGCTTGTTGCGCTCTCCGAATCTGTAGTCCCTGGAGAATTCAACACCTGGAAAAAAATCGTATGCGTGAAAGTGACATCCGGTGTTTGGAACAATTTGGAGGAATCCATCGGCAGGAACATTGACACGTTTGTACATGGGCTTTCGGAGGTTGGTGTCAACGTAGGCATTCATGAAATCTTGTGTCTTCCATATGTCACCGCCTCCACGAACCACCGCTTCACGAACGACGTCGTACAATTCATCTCGTGTCACCGGACCCGACAAATCTCTCTGCCACCAATGCAGAATTTTCCAGATTCATCCAAGTCCCCTACCTCTGTCATCTCCATGACTGAATTGTACCAAAAGTACTCACCGGTTCGAGCTTTCGCAGGTTCAGGCTCTTCTTCCATGGGAGATCCCATTGGTTCATCTTTGGTTGTGGCACCCTCAGGTTGTTCTGTCTTTTCACCCTCCTGGTCCATCTCGACATCATCAGATGGGCTGCGTCCCTCTTCAAGCACTTTTCGAATGCCTTTGAGCACCTTGGAGACATTTGCTTTGTTGGGATGCTCGCAGCATATGTGATCATGTTCAGTGCTGCCGCAATATGGACAGACCGTGGACTTCTCAGATACATCATAGAGTGCGCCCAATGCATCCATCAGCTTCTGTCGTGCAGTTCGAGCTGATTCTTCTGCTGCTTGAGATGCATCATCATCTTGGTTAGGATCTGCTTCCGCTTCCCCCGGATGGGTCGTTGACCCGAATCCAGGTTCGGCTTCCGCTTCACCCATGTTGGCATCGTCGACGATGAAACCAATCTTCTTGCGGAAGACTTCAATGACATGCGCTGTTTCATATGCGTTCAAGCATGTGAAGTTGGGCAAGCTGTGATAATCTGGAATTTCACTCAGGAGGTCCAAGACATCTTTGGCTTCACCTGGTTGAAGGGTACAATCAAATGAGCCCCTGCGCTTGTCATTGATGGTTGTTGTTGTCCGGGAAACCCTGCCAAATCCCCGCAAAGCGCGCTCCAATCCGTTGAGAAAATCAGCTGGATCCACGGAGCTGGGGAAAACATCAACTGCATCTTTGGACATATTTGCCACATCGAAGACACCAAGCCAGAATTCAATCACATCTCCAGCTTTCTCTGCTGACATTCTGGTGTGGGCAAATATCTCGTTCCGCTCGTTGACGTCTGGGACGGCGACTTGTTCCAAGAAGTCTTTGTACGCCACGTTTCCACAGTCCCTCATGAGCCTGTAGGCCAACACTTTCCGTTTGGCCTTGTCGTCATAAAGGCATTCTCTGTAAACTGAGAATTGCTTGCCGCGGACATTCTTGAAAATCTCTTTGGCCTGGTGCGCTGGTATGCGGACTCCTCCCATGTGTGAGAGGCTCTTCATCAGTTCTTCCCCGTATGGAAGGTAGAGGTTTGCAATGACGGATGAGGCAGCAAACGCCAACCACTTTTGGAAGTCAATGGAGATATTCACATAGTTCAAACCGCACTTCTCGAATGCAATTCTCAAACGAGCGGCCATCATCAGAACTGCCTTTCTTGCACCCAAGGTAGGTGCGCTCTTTTTATAATGATCTTGGCAGTTGGCGGAACAATTGATACAGAATGTGGGGTTGTACTGATTCAATTCCATCTCGTCCATGCTCTTGGCACCCCGACACATAATGCAGAGAAAATCCTTGTCGTCGCTCGTGACTGGAAACCAGCTTCCGGGCTGAGGACACGGTTCCAACTCGTGCATCGGGAGCGTTGACTCCACCCAATGGACTTTGAATCTTTTGTCTTTGGTGAATCTTGTTGTGGTCGTTGGGTCTTTCTTTTGGAACACCGTAGCGTCCATCTGGACATAATCCTCTTCCTGCATTTCCCCTCCAGCAATTGCAAAAGTCTTCGTTGAACCGGTAGCACTCTTCAAAAGTTCTGGGTCGATGCCGGATTGGTCGGGTTTATATGCTCTCTCGTTGAGAGTAGACACATGCTCCCGATAACAGCGCGTGTAGTCCTTTTGCGCGACTGCCTTTTCTAAGAAAACGATGACTGCCCAGATAGATGTCTTTCCAAGCGTCCCTTTTCTCTGGGTTTGCAAAATTGGAAACTGCCTTCCAAAGTTCGCATACATTGATCTCCACGTGTACAGTCGTTGATCAGATGCAACTAGAATCCCTTTTGCTCGCATGCTTTCAGCAAGCTCTCGGGCAACTCGGGACCTCATGGAGTCCATACAGTTGAACATGGAGTCGCCATTGAGGGAAACCAGAATTGGCCGTGANTCGCATGCTTTCAGCAAGCTCTCGGGCAACTCGGGACCTCATGGAGTCCATACAGTTGAACATGGAGTCGCCATTGAGGGAAACCAGAATTGGCCGTGATGTTTTGGCATCGAGGTCTGTGACAGCTTTGACAAATCGTTGCACGAAATTGTTTTCTAAGATCACTGAATGAGGTGGGCGTGTCTCGTGCAGAAATTGCATCGACAACCAAATGTGAACAGTCACATTTCCTTCATCCTTCACGTCATTTTCCAAATGATCTTCAACCCTCGAGAAGGTATCAACAGACTGATCAATTTGTCGCTCTTTGGACGATTCATAAATCTTGAACAAGTCGATCTCCCATGACAATTCATCGCTGAGGCCAACGCCCATGTCATGTGTACCTGATGTTGTTTTGATGCGGTACATGAGATCGGTGATGAGGATGGTTGTTCCCTTAGCTTCCGAGAAGACAACTTTTTTTCTTCAAAAAACAGAAGCCTCCCAGAGAGTCTGCCAGACAAGTTTTTAGGCTTCTGGGAAAACCTTAAAAAACAGCAAGTCCAGAAGACTAAAATTTGATCTTCTAGCTTTTTTNAGCCTCCCAGAGAGTCTGCCAGACAAGTTTTTAGGCTTCTGGGAAAACCTTAAAAAACAGCAAGTCCAGAAGACTAAAATTTGATCTTCTAGCTTTTTTTCCAGAAGACAAAATTTTAGGCTTCTAGGTTCCATCATTTTGGTATAAAACGATATGAAAATTATATATTTAGATGTTTGGGGCAATGCCAGGCTTCCCAACTCAGGCCTTTTTTTCCTTCATGTCTCCATGTACAGCTAGTCTGTATAGCCTTTCACAGGCTCTAGTAGCCTTCACAGGCTCTTGGAAGAGCTGGATGGCTGCGGCACCTGCAAGAATGGTGTGTCAGCNGTACAGCTAGTCTGTATAGCCTTTCACAGGCTCTAGTAGCCTTCACAGGCTCTTGGAAGAGCTGGATGGCTGCGGCACCTGCAAGAATGGTGTGTCAGCCATCCATCTCAACAAAGTTTTTTGAGCAGCCATTCCTGGCTCAAATTTGCCACCTCTTCTGAAGGAGAGCTTTTGCATACACCCTGCAAATGTTTCATCTCGGTAGTTCCAAGAATCCTTGGGGTTGTGCCCCAAAGCCACTAGATCCAGTATGTGGCTGGTCAAATGAAATTTAGGCTTAGATCGCCAAAGCTACACTTCAGATTCATCCACAGAAGTAGCTTCAACCTCTAAAGCCATGTACTGGCTCACAAATTTCCTTCCAGCTTTCTCAAGCTCTGGTAGGTTGCCTTC
>BGPT01002640.1:40778-67273 GCA_003297045.1 Symbiodinium sp. clade C Y103
GCTTTCTTTTGCCACCAATGGTGATCTGCCTTGTCTCAAGCACTGCCATTAAGGCTTGCTCAGCCCTTTGGAAATCTTCCTGAGACAGCTCATCGACTTCCTGCTTAAGCTTGGTCAGGCTCTCTTTCTCCCTGGTGGACTCAGACATCATCTCCTTGCAGACTCTGTACTGCTTCATGCCTTTGCTTGCCCAGGCACTGACTTCATGTGGCCTTTCTTCCAGGCCCTCGACAGCCAGGTCAGGGTCTTGTGGGTCAGCACCCTGCAGCTTGGCTATCTGGTACTTTGTGAGCCATCCTCTGGCTACTGTTTCCTTTTCCTTTAGCCTCTCCAGGCTCTCCTTGTGGATGGCCTTCTTGGCAACAGAAGGATCAAGAAGGAATACATTGGAATAAAATTCCCTCTTTGCCTTGTGTGTGCCAGCCTCCTTTGCCTTCTCCCAGGCACTTCTCAGGCGGTTGTCACCTTGCTTGGCCAGCTTGGCGCATTGTGTATGCACATCTTTTCAAGCCTCCAGGAGCTGGGAGCTCTTCTCCAGGCTTGGGCATGGTCTTGGCTGCAGCTGCTTTTGCCTTGGGAGCAGGCACATTGCCTTCAGCAGGCACACTGCCTTGTGCAGGCACAGAAACTTCTGCCACTTCAGCTGTTGCTGCTTCAGGCACATTGTCTTTGCCAGGCATAGTGCCTTGCTCAGGCATGGTACTGGTTGCATCTTCTCCTTGGCTGCCTCCTGCAGGCACTGAGCCCTTCGTTTTTTTTGACAGGTGAGACAGGTTCTAACTTCACATTTGCTGCTGGTCTCTTGCTAGGCCCACTTGGCATGTCGAGGTGGGGCTTCCAAAGCAAAAACCAGCTGTTTGAGCAGAAATGTTTTGCAAAGCTGCAACCATGGAAACAGATTTGGCTTTTTTTNACTTGGCATGTCGAGGTGGGGCTTCCAAAGCAAAAACCAGCTGTTTGAGCAGAAATGTTTTGCAAAGCTGCAACCATGGAAACAGATTTGGCTTTTTTTGTGGGGAAACATCTCTGGAAAAGTTCATCAAAAGTTTTTTTTTGGTGGGACAAAAGTGAAAAAGGAACTTTTTTTGAACTTTTGAACTTTTTTCCTTTTAATTAAAATTCAAAAATTCAAAAGTTCAAAAAAAAGTTCCTGTTTCATTTTTTCCAAAAAAACCCGGAACTTTTTGGTAACTTTTTTTGGAAAAAAACCTGCCTTCTTCAGGCACTGGCATTTTAAACCTGTGGTGAACCTGCCTTTTTCAGGCACTGGCCTAGACCCCCTCCAAAAACAGTGAGGCAACNAAAAAACCTGCCTTCTTCAGGCACTGGCATTTTAAACCTGTGGTGAACCTGCCTTTTTCAGGCACTGGCCTAGACCCCCTCCAAAAACAGTGAGGCAACCCTATGAATTAGTGGCTTTTGTTTTGGTGCTAAAAACTTTTGGGGTAGTGCCAGCCAGTACCCTACCCAAGGCTCCCACCACACCTTTTTTTCAATAACCGCAAGGCTGACTTCTCCAGCCTGTCTGAATGCCTTTTTCAGGCACAAAGCCTTTTGCAGGCTCTTTGNAAGGCTCCCACCACACCTTTTTTTCAATAACCGCAAGGCTGACTTCTCCAGCCTGTCTGAATGCCTTTTTCAGGCACAAAGCCTTTTGCAGGCTCTTTGGTCCAGCCTTCTTGTGAGGCCAGACCAGTGCCTTCTTCAGGCAACTGCTGTAGCAGAAGTAGAAGGAGGAGGATCCTTTGGACCTTTTGGATCCTGTGGGNTCTTGTGAGGCCAGACCAGTGCCTTCTTCAGGCAACTGCTGTAGCAGAAGTAGAAGGAGGAGGATCCTTTGGACCTTTTGGATCCTGTGGGTCACCTGGATCCTTTTTATCTGGTGGATCCTCCTCCTTCTTGGCCCTGCTTCTGCTTTTGCTTTTTTTTCTTCTTATGTTTTTTCTTTTTGCCTTCTTTGGGGGGCTCATCATCATCCCCATAGTCAGGCACTTTGCAGGCTCCACCATGTTTCCATGGAGCCTTCTTCAGGCTGGAAGCCTTCTTCAGGCTGATGTCCTCTGAGCAAAGAATTCTTTAGCTGCGCCAGTTGGGCCTTTGTCAGGCCAGGCTTGATGGCTTCTGCCATCAATTTCTCAACTTGCTGAGGGCCTCTTCCCAGGCCAATATTCACCAAGCAGTAGGCTTTGCTTGCATTATCATCCCTGCCTTGGATATATGCTTTTTCTGTAGCTTTGGTGGCTTTGACCCACCTAAAACTAGCAGACTCCACCCAGGTCGGCTTTGGAGCCTTTTTCCCAGGCTTTGGAGCCATTGCCGGCTTTTTCTAAGCTGGGCCACCAATGGCTGCAGCAGGCNGTCGGCTTTGGAGCCTTTTTCCCAGGCTTTGGAGCCATTGCCGGCTTTTTCTAAGCTGGGCCACCAATGGCTGCAGCAGGCCTTTTGCAGGCTGGCTTCCCCAGTGCAGTGGCAGAAATGTATCCAGAGCTGGTGGGTGACAATGTAACCACACTGCCATCATTGCTTTCCATGCCAGGTGTTTCAAGGCTTGGAAACACCATTTGGAATTTGCTTTGCTCAGGCTTGCTTGCTGTTGCAGGCTCCTTGCCTTCTTCAGGCACACCTTCTGCAGGCTTGCTTGCCTTTGCAGGCTCAGCAACAGCTTCCTTCTCAGGTGTCTTTTNTGCTTGCTGTTGCAGGCTCCTTGCCTTCTTCAGGCACACCTTCTGCAGGCTTGCTTGCCTTTGCAGGCTCAGCAACAGCTTCCTTCTCAGGTGTCTTTTTGTTTAGCCTTCTGGCAGGCTTGGAGCCTTTCACAGGCTGATGTTTTTCTTCTTCAACCTCAGCACCCAATGCCTTCAGGACATGCAAGACAGCCAGGTCGGTTTTCTCGCCACTCTTCAGATTTTTCTTTTTTCTTTGGAGCCACTGTTTATACAGTTGTAACCTGGACAAGATTGTGTCTTTATCAGTCACAGACAGCTTGGGGTTTGCTATCTCCAGAGCCTTCTTTCCTTCAGGCTTTTTTAACCCTTGCTGAAACCACATCGCCAAGAACCCTGCCATGTTCTGGCACGCCTCTTCAGGATCTGAAGGAAAGTCAGTCAAACCACAAGTGGGTAGGAAACCTTTGGTCATGGCACCTACCCTTTCCACTTTGCCTTTTCAGGCACTTTGGTATTCCTCACTCAAAGGATGCAATATATACCAGCTCCTCCAAATTTAACCATATAAATGCAACATGTCCAGAAGAAAAAATTTAAGGCTTCTGCCTTTTTTCCTAGAAGACTAAATTTAAATTCAGCCTTCGAGGAAAAAAGGCAGAAGCCTTAAATTTTGTCTTCTGGACAGAGTGAATATAAGTGCAAGCATATAAAAAAGGCAGAAGCATATAAATGCAACATGTCCAGAAGACAAAATTTAAGGCTTCTACCTTTTTTCCTAGAAGACTAAATTTAAGGCTTCTGAAGTCGTGAAATTGCAAAAACACCAGAAGACAAGTTGTTCATCAGAAGCTTGAAAACCTTTCTGACCCCTTAAAACCTTTCTGCCAGACAAGTTTTCATACTTCCCAAATTGTCTTCTGAGACCTTGGAACCTCACTTTCCTTTCTGCCAGATAAGTTTCATTGCTTCTCGGAAGCTAAGGGTTCCTGCTCTGAAATCACCAGCCAATGCGTCTGACACTCTTGGATTGAATGGTGTCTCCACAATCTTGCAGGCCACCTGGTTGACGATACTTTTCTTCACGATGGCCAGTCCAGATTGGTTTGCCACTTCAGTGTCATGCTTGCCCAGCATCATAAGGAGGCTTGCCGTTGACAAATAACTCCCGGTGCGTGCAAGGGACTGAGCCCTGACAAGATGACTGTAGCATCTCAACCAGTCGATCTCAGAAATCTTCGCTGCATTGTCCTCAGTCACGACTCTCGGATTGCAGACGCCAAGCACCATGCAACCATATGTTGCAACTCTTCGGAGGTATTGTGCCCAACCGGACACGTGGGGTGATGCTGCTGCAGGACCCTGCATGATCGCCAGTAGGAATTGCCCCTTTTCGCTCATCCATAGAGAGGTTGTGAATTCTGTGTCACGATAATCTGGGTTCCTACTCTCCTTGTAGATGTATCCCTCAGGAGCCTTCTGAATGATCCAATCAGGCGGAACGGACGGCTCTTTTGGTCTTGCTTTTGTTGGTGGTGCTTTGAATGGTGGTGCCGCTCCACCAGCAGATGACGACGCAGAACCACCTCCCATGGTATGGGTCGGGTGTGCTGTTGGATCAGGTGCTGATTGAGCTTGAGCATCCTCTTCATCTTGCCGTCGTTGCAGTTCTGCTCTGATCTGTTCTGGAGTCATCATGACGATCGGATAAGGATCCCATGGTTGAGGTTCCAGTTGTGCTGGAGGTCGACGCACCCGAAGGTTCGATTCCTCATCTCGATGTCATGATAGAGGCCCTGGTCGGCAAATCCAATGTTGTAGCCACCTACCTGCCAGATATCGTCACGGATATCTAATGCAGTCTTGACATCACGCAGATCCTTGATAAGTTGGTCATATGCAGTTCTACTCCATCGTGTCTCCAACAGTTTGTCCACCCAAATGTGCATGAGTCTTGCGGCCATCAATGTTGCTTGGAGATGTACCACAGCTGCAGTACGTTCCAATGGCAGATCGTATCTCATCGATGTCCAGTCCTCCATCACATTTTGCAGGATGAATTGGCTTGCTGGGTTCCCTGCACATCGTGCGTTGTGTCTTCTCAATGCATATCCAAGACCACAGCCTTCTTCTTTCAGCATTTTGCCCAGAGATGCACATGTCTTCTCGATCAACTCTTTGCCCCAATCATCTCTCAATTGCATCTTGTGGGGTCTCCAGTTCTCCCAATGCTTTCGAGACAAATCTGCAAAGTTTGTTCTAAGACGAATCTGATGACAGTGGCTATTGAGGGGTGGATGAGATTGGTTGAGAGACCCCAAGTTGGATACGCTCGTGTTCGCAATCTTTGCTCTAAGTTGCTGGACGGTGATGTCCTTGGGGATCATGTTGTTTGCACCTGAATACTGGCTTTTCAATGTGGTCCATAATTCATCTGTTCTGAGTGCACAATCATGAGAGCAAAGATATTGGAGAACTGCCATTTGAGCATCCTCGCGAGCATATCTATCAAACAACTTGGTGATTCTTGCCCCTTTCTCAATGAAATCAGACACTGTCAGCTGTGCCTCTTCTTCTACAGTCACTCTGGTGAAAAGGTTCATGAGCAAATGGATAGCTTGTGTGACTTGCTCCTTGTTGGATCGTTGCATCACAAAGGCTAAGGCAGCAACTATCGGAGCTGGGATTTTCACTCTGTCTATCCAATCTCGAACATCCTGATCTTGGCACATCTTCAGTTTTGCCTCCTGGAAGGTGCAAAATGCTCGAGGAAGTTGATCTGTTTGATTTCGATCGATGATCACCTTCAAGGTCGTCCTGGCCAGGTTAACCGCCTCCTGGGCCGTGGTCATCACCAACTTGGAGTCCGCCATGGCGACAATGAACTTGACAAGAACGGGATCCGGATCAGATAAAGGTTTTCCCCCGGTGGGGATAAGACCCAATCGTCACCTTCACACCGACCCGGTGGAGGATCCAATGATGTAGGAGATGTTCGATTTGGTCATACCTCAAGTGATCATCTTCCTTGATACAGACACAGGATCTCTGAATATCATGTGTCGTCTTTCTGTAGGTCTTACCGTATGCATTGTTCAATAACATTTGATTCTTGATACTCCGAATGATACACTTGACAATTTGATCAATGTACAATTGTGTTGCACGAGTTTCTCTACCGGCACATGGTCCATGAGTATGAGAGCCATCACGTTTCGAATGCAAATCACGAAAAGAAACCCCCCACGAGACTATTCTCCATGGTTTCTTGATTGATGTACCGACATCCTTGAATTGCGATTTCAGTCCGTACATACATCCATCAAAGTCATGTGTGTGTGACTCCGTTCCATTCACCATGAATTTCATGCGATCATCATTCCAATAGTCACATCCACGTGGGAGTTCCAACAATGCCATCGCATTCATCTCATGTACTCTTTGTAGACATAATGCAAACTCTTCCCACAATTCCCAATACAACCATGCCTTCATTCTGATATTGTGTGCTGTCACCTCACTCACGTTTTTGTTCAAACGTTTCCACGGTGAACCACCTGTGCAGGGTCCCGCAAAGAATGCACAGTCACTTGCACTCCTGATACACCGTCTCCACTTCGCTCTTCCGAAGTTGGACATGAGGTTGTCATCTTCCGTGATTGTTACCACATGCATCACTTTGAATTTGTCAGATCTGTGAGTTTTGGTGATGATACTTTGCACTTCAGCACACATGAGGAGTAAGCATGGGGTTTCATCCTTCATTTCATAGAGGTCAAGACAAATCACTTTTTTCATGAAGTACTTGGCCTATGAAGTCTGCATTGGATTGTCGGAAGTGGTAGGTAAGAACCTTCCCGTTCTTTCGGTGCAACTTCATCCGGATATCCCAATTGTTATCAGTTCTGGTCTCATGTTTCAGTTGGTATTGGTGAATGATCCAATGGAATGAATTTCATGTTACCATCGAAGGTGCAGGTGACCACGGCATCCTGACTCGATGCCCTATCCTCCACGTCGGATCCACTATCCACGAGGTTATCCACTGATTTGTTGGAGATAATCTTGAATGTTGTGGGCCCTGTCCAAAACTCGTTTCGTTTGTTAGTCCTTTCAATGTTGTTCCCCGCTAATCTCCATGAATCCTTGATAGTTCTCCGACTGGATTGGAATACTTGATATGTTTCTCGATCATCTCGAAACCTCTTCAATTTGCAAGGAAAGAAGTCAGCTTCTTTGGGGACAAACATTCTTCTCCTGGGGGTTTTGTGTACACGCACCAATGTTGCCTCATCTTGCCATATCCACACATCATCACATTCATCATGTTTGGTTATCTTGCAACTTCTCCTGGATTGTAATGTATTGAATGGTCTATCCCTGGAAACTCGTCCAAAAACCGGATCACCATCAGCAAAACTGATTTTACCACGATTGGGGTCACGATTTTCAATGGGGTACGGATCATCATGAGGAGAACGAATCGGAAGACTACCCCAACCAGAGCTCCCCCCATGAACGACGCGAAGAAGCGTGTTGATCACCCGAGCAGTGCCGGCAGGGGCTGCATGAATGGTTATAGGGGATGTCCCTGGAGATTGGTGACAAAACATCTGGTCCGCACCAACAGTGAGCTGTGGATAGGTGTGGAAGTCGACCCGATGGGCTGGCGCTGAGACTGGGGTCCCTGGTCGTACTTGTGACACCGGGTGCTGCGTTGCAGCGAGTCCGGTGTGACTCTTTGGTTCCACCGTTGGAGGTTCACCAAGTGTGTTGGGATGATATTGAAAACATGCCCTTTCAACCCATTTGTCAAAACGATCGTGTTGTTGAACTGGAGGAGCACGATCCTCGATCTTGTTCCATTTGCCGTGGTCCAAGATCCACGTACTACGGAGACAATCATGGGATAATGACACACCTGGAGGTCGTTCACGATAAAAGGATGGCGTCTTGACGACCAAAATGGGATCCATACCAGGTAATTGTTGAACTTGTTCTTTACCGGAGAGCCCCTTTTGATACACCTCTGGAGGCAGAATGGGGATCTCAGTAAACGGAAAATTGGGTATTCCATCTGTTTTGGTTTGAAAAACTTGGCGAACCGTGGTGTCGACATCTGTAGTCGGTAAGACCATGTCGCTGGGCTCCTTCGAACTAATGTCACCAGGGTCCAAAAGATTGATGAGCATACAAGCTCTTTTCCAAGCAAGGGGGTTCTTGAATCCTTTGGTGTGAATGTCAGCGGCCATTTTCGAGGTAACCTCATACATGAGTACGTAGTTATCCCGGTTGAAATGTTCATGGAGGGAGGTAATTGAGATACCGTGTGTCCTCTCAAGATGCCGCATAGTGGGGTTACGACCCGACGTGACCACACCGATCATGCCCTTACCGTAAGGCTCTTATGGTGTCCAGCGTCGGTCTGTTTTCATACCGAGAGCTGCAAGATGTTGCTTGGAGATACATGCTTTCGTAGGAATGTCAATGTCATCATGAATGCATGTTTATATTCAACTTGCGGAATGAAGACGCAAGTGGCACATGCATCCACTGTTCTGTGTCTCGCCATGCAGGGTGGCAGTGAATATAGCCGCTATGGAGAATGCAAAGAGAAATGCTGTGTTTTTTTGTTTGCGCACCTGGCTCATGCAATCCACCTGCATGCACAAGGGAGCAAAGTCACAAACATTCTTGCCACCATGGCACCCCATGCTCAGCGGGGGGGGCCAACTGTAGGTATCCTTTGAAATCCTTTTTGGCGCTACAGAGAGAGCAGAGGCAAGGGCGAGTGCTTTTTTTTTTCCGCGTCTTGCTTGCATGGCCCCCCCTACAAAAGGGGGGGCCTTTGGTGCTAGCTACGGAGAGCGCAGACGCAAGTGCGAGTGCATTTTTTTTTTCCCGTGTCTTGCCTGCATGGCCCCCCCTACAAGGGGGGGGCCTTAAGGCATTTGGTGCTACGGAGAGTGGAGAGGGAAGTGCGAGTGCTTTTTTTTTCCCCGTGTCTTGCCTGCATGGCTCCCCCCTATAAAGGGGGGGGGCCTTTGGTGCTACGGAAAGTGCAGAGGCAAGTGCGAGTGCTTCCCTCCATCCCTTAGAGCCACAATGGCCCCCCAATCGGGGGGCCAGCCTTAACCTTTCCTTGACCCCCTTACCAGGTGGTCAAGACACAACGCGAAAGAGAAAAAAAGGAAGCTATGGAGAGGCGCTTACACCTCTCTCTATACATTCGCATAGCTTCCTTATATGATATATATATATATACATATATATATATATATATATTTATATTTATATATATATACATATATATATATATATATTTATATTTATATATATATACATATATATATATATATATATTTATATATATATACATATATATATATATATTTGTTCCCTTTTGGCTTAGGAATCTAAAACAGGTTTGTTTACGAGGATGGGTCTATATGGTGGTTAGGGTATAGTGTACCTGGAGGCTGGGGGTCATAGTGATGCCGGTGATGCAGTAAACCATGGAAAAACAACACCAGTGTAACACTCAGAAAAACCCCATCAACCTAATAGTTTGGTATATATAATTTCCGGAGATTCACGTTTGGAACCGCGAATGATCTCACATCGTGATCTCATTTTGGTGGCCCCATTTGGTGACCACAAAGTTGAAGATGTTCTGTGTAACCGAAGGGAAACTGGTGAACATCAAACTGTGGATTCCTCTATTTTCAAAAGAAGATGTCATCTCGGGATTGGCAACAACAATATACATATATGGGATTAAATGGGCTGGTGCCCCACAACAGGATCTGCAATAGTACACCATGTGGCAAGCCCATCTTACCACCAAAGATTCGCTGTCCCCGGTGCAACTCAGACCAAGCAATTGCCTGGCACTTTTCAGTTTTATTTCCAAGCAAGGACAATAGGCCCGGCCAAAACTCAAGAATGGATAATTTGCAACAGTTGTAGGCCCATATACCTAATATATCTAAACAAAAAAAATATATATACACATAAATTGACAGGACACAGGTTTGTGCCCTCCAACAGGTCTCCAACCAAATCTTATTTCGAAACGTAGTTAGGCCTGTAAGTTTCCCCAACTGCAAGAAACTTGGATCCTGCCGTGCCATGCGCTGCATTGAGCTGGCGAAGATCGATTGTCCCTGCCGATGCCCTAGTGCAGGATCCAGGTGAGCGTATCCACCAAAACTGGAAGTTACAAGGTTTTTCACTGGATTGGTTAATGGGAAAATTTAGAGGAACCCATGTATTTACCGATCAGATAGAGAGGTTTCCTGTAAATTTTCCCTTAAACCAATCCAGTGAGTTTCAGGTTGGAACCTAAATCAGTAAAATCTGAACTACCCCCAACAAGGATGTTCCAAAAATCTAATTTCTCAACCAATTTTAACCAGTTTTGAAAATCTTCATTCTGAGAATATCACCACTTGGTGACCCACCAAACATGCGATAATTCTGCTGCATGCTTACGGACCAGAACTATGTACTCACCAAAGATGATAACATTCCAATCGGTTCCCATTTACTTGCTAGGTCAAAAATTGCATCCTCCAAAAACACGAGTGATTAGAATTCATCTTTCATAGAGCTTGTAATTCTGGTATAAGCCCAAGACTTTTTGAATGGCCCCTTCCTGGATGAAACATGCTGTGCCCTATAGGGATCCTGCCAATTGCTGACCGACCGCAAAGGCCGAAGTGGTCATGGTGAGAAGGCAAGCGTGTGACAGGGGCTCAGGGTGCCCTTGGTGCTGGGAATGATCAAGAGGGTTATTGCTCATATTTGTTAAAGGACCCTGGGATTTTTTAGTGGAAAATTCCTTCACACTGTATACATGAAATTTGTTGATGTCCACCAGTAAGGACATGGAGAACATTTTCTTCCTTCAGTCCATTTGGTTCAGGCCGCAGGGTTGACCTCAATCACTTTAGTGGGGTGATTTGCAATGGCTGTGGTGGCAACGCAAAAGCATCAGCGTGCTTTGATTGCGCCCGAGCATTGGAAGTCTACTCGCCTTTTGCCACACTACTTAAATATACATTTTCAGTGGGGGTAATTTCACGCCCAACAGTCAAAAAATAGGGGTCCGATTCTGTTGCATTTGTTCTTCCTTATACATGACACCCACTCAGGACATGGAAAGGTTGCATGGACGAAGGACCAGGTTGCATCATGGCAGCAGTTGCTGCATATTTGTTTACGTAATTTTCAAGAAAGAACCACCAATAAGAGACAGCATTTGCAATTAGGTTTCCCGATTACATCTATAAGGGTTTCATTGGGATGTTATGTTCTCTTAAGACATGGATTGGGGATCCAGTTTTTGAGGCAGAGATGGCCATAGCTATGTTGCAAAACATCCCGGAGAGAGCGAAGAACCTCATCCTCACTGGAGCTATTTCTGGTAGCAGCATGTTCATGCTTTCAGATGACTCAGGTGTAACGCGTCCCACCTAAAAGGACCTTACACAAGGGGAACTTGATGTTGAAAATGTGTTTCAAAGGGCCTTAAAAATAGGTGAGGAAACGTTTGGGGGTTTCATTATATATTAGATAGCCCTGTATAGGACATCAGCAACAACTATGTGTGGTTGCGAGCATGGTGTGAAAAGTTTCCTGACCGTGTCCCATCTGGGTTCTATATCACTGACGTTCTGTTGATCCTTGACTACTTTTTGATGGACAAGATGCTCTTGCCAGAGGGTAAGGCGGCATGCGATCGGGAAACCAAGGTTGAGCTTGCTAGGCAGGAAACGAACAAGATGAAGCGCCTTCTAGGTGCACTGCGCTACCTGTGGAGAAACGGTTTCTTGAACACACGAACCAAACATATATATGGTTTTCTGATTTCTGGTCAAGTGGGTGAATATTACAATACCTTGAAATTTCATGTTTCAGTCGGCTGCAGAAAATGTTCTGAGGCCCAGGGTCTCATGACGAGCGTGTTCGAATCTTGAAGTCCTACCTCAAGCCCAGTCCAAGTGCCATTGTTTCTTCCCTTGAGAGTTGGGAATGTGCATAGTTTCTTTTTCAAAATCTGATTTCATGTTGAATACTTTGTATCCAACATGCGATACACGTAAAAAACATAGACACACACACACACATTTTTTACACCATATACATCTGTTTACTTTTATGTCACATAAATGTTTAGTTGGGGTTTGGACCCCCTGGATTTTGTACATTTTAGGGGAGCCCAAAATGTATAATACTGTCTTTCGAGGGTGGCATGTGTGGGGAAGAAGTGAGGCTCGGCGTGGGGCTGCAGCTCAACGAGAGCCCAGCAGTAGCAGTGATGATGAGGAGCAGGAAACTTTGGGGAAAAACAGGTATGCAGTAGAATGATATAGGTGGTCTGGGACAATGTTTAACATGACATTTTTTCCATGTATACCGTCAACCTGTAGGAAGAGGAAGCCCCCAACAGTGACACAGAGCCTGACGTGGAAGAGGAGATGGAAGATGAAGAGGTGATGAGCGATGCGAATGCTTGTGATCCAATGGCTTCCAAATCCCCCATGAGCGTTGTTGACAGTCAGGAAGATGAGTCAGGGGAGTCAAAGAGTGAGGAGTGTGTTGACCCTGCCCTCGTCTTTGACCGAAACCCTGATGACTTGTCGGATTCGCCCACCACAGAGTCTGGCACTACGCTGGTCTTGCCTGGGGTGAAGCGTACGCTTGTTTTCCCACCGACTCGTACTCCAACAACCGATGAACCCATGACTTCCGATGATGAGAACCATGGATCCGATGATGAGAACCAGGAAGGGTCCGATGATAAGAGCCAGGAAGGGTCCGATGATGAGAACCAGGAAGGGGGTTGAGGGAAAAAAAGATTTAACAAACTATTGACTTTTGGGGATGGTGCCAAAACATTGACATCCCTTTAGGAAAACCATCGTGACCACAACGCAGTTCCTCGACAGTATCATAGCATTCATTGTGTTATGACTATGGCTTGGTTTGAGTTGCATGATAGTATGTCATATTAGAGAGGTTTCTTTGAAGTTCTAAGGAAGACGCTTTGCGAGAGGCTCTCCACTTCATGGGGTTAGAATCTCATGGTGCGAAATTACCTCTTCCTCCCAGCTCATTGAAAACGATCCCATTGCCAGTGCCCGACTGCTTGAATGATGTTGCTACGCATCTTTCCCAAAGCGGTTCACCTTTTGTGGGTCTCCAGGTGCTTCCCAACCAATCAGGTTTATGTTTGTTTCCCATGATAAGTCTGATAAAATGGCACCACATGGATTCATAAAATAAAATCAAAATTAACAAAGTCAGTTTTGGGGATGATACAAACAAATTTCTTGGCATGTTTACCCACATGAAAAAAGGGGTCAACCATGCCCATAAGATTACATATGTCAACGCAACACATGCATCCCTTCAGGTCAAAGATCCGAAGAACAAGAAGGGCAAGAAGTCCAGTGGCTCCGGGAAGGGAAAGTCCAGGGCATCCTTTCGCCGTGGCGTGAAACGTTCGTCCAAGGCCAAGAAGGCCAAGAAGCCCAAGCGTTGGACTGGAGTTGGTGCCCCTGAGGTGTGGGGTCGTGTGAAAAGATATACACCCAACCAATATTTGAAGAGGATGTAACCCCACTTTACAAGATTTAGAACTATGCGATGGGGAAAGTATATGTTATATAATGTTATATATATATACCTGCATACTTGAAAGGGATGTCCCACTTTACAACAAATGTTCCAGGAAAATATCAGTTGAAATCCTTGTGGAAACAAAACCCTGATCAGGAGTATGGGGAGTATTCCTTGAAGGATATCCCGATGTCTGCTCGCCCACAGCCAGACCGTATCCACCGGGGACAACATTCCTACACTGTCAAAACGGCAGTCAGGGATCCCAACAATGAGATGCGAGAGGTCCTTGTGGACGTCTTGTTGAGAGCAAAGGCATACTATGTGAAAAAAGCAGCGCCAACAGGGCGTTGCTGCCAAATCACTTGGAAGAAACATGGTGGCCCAAAGTCAGCATGGAGTGTCGCTATGGACCAAGCCCGTTGTGGAGGGGTCCCAAAGTAAGATTGTGTTCATAGCCCTGCACTAGTGCCCGCTCAGGAACGCACCTTATGTGCTTTTGTGTTCCAACTCAATGAGTGAACGTGTTATTGATTTAAAAAACGCTGTGCTTCAAAATCATGATTCCTCAAAGAGCCATGGCACGCAATCTTGTTTGGAAGTCAGCTTGTGCTGCTCCCCAGGGAATGCCTCAGTGATTGGGGTTCTGAATGCGCATCGCATTTGGTGGGGGTGTTGGAGCATTACCCATAAAGGGAGACATATGGCTCATGGTTGGCTTTGACATACACCTATCAATTGTCGCAGAGGATCTGGTCAAGCTAGGGAGAAAAAGTGTCTTCGTGGTGCCACCCAAGGATCTTATTAGTGCTTTGTTTGGTGTAGAGCCGTTTCTAAAATCATTACAAGCAATCCAACTTGAGGGTTTGCAGCGTCAATGTGCCACAGTGAACATTTCACACAAGTGATACATTATCTCTTTGCCCCAGGAAATGATGCCATGAACTTAAAAGAAATGCCGGTGGAAAGGCATCCCAAAACCCTTCCATGCAGTCCTGATCGCATTGTTTTCTTTCCGCCTGGGCAGGTGCGCAAGATAGACCAAAGAGCGAAAGCATGAGCAGGCCAGGCTTACTTGGTTTTTTGGGGGGACTGAGGGTCATGGGGTCTGAGGGTCATGGATGTTAGAAGCAATCATCAATCAGTAAAAACCTTGTCCTCTTCAACCATGTATAAACTCTTCCTCCATCATGATCTCATGCAACCGTGGCATTCTTAGATTCTTTGCATTGCTATGCAGGTGACCCAAGAAGGGAAAGATCAGAAATGCCGAGGCCCGACTTCCGTCCGAACAGGGGTGTGCAGATTGGAAATGATTAGAACATCCAACAATATATAGATCATCCAAACATATCCAAATGCATCTATGCTATCTGTATGTGAACCAAGTATTGTATGTGATCATGCTGCATGTCTTGCGACAAGTGTGATTGACCGCTTTAGCTGTTTTCCTCAACACCAGTAAAAGCTTCAGTGGCCAAAATGGGTAAGTCTTGAAAAATCAATGCCAAAATGGCATCCCGGCAGAGTATGTCCCAGATGGCGGCCATCAAGGATCGACCAAAGGGAGGCTATCGCAACAGGCAGAAATCGGCAATCCTTTCTGGGTTACGTGCTTTGGGGGCTCCAACAGCTACTTATCCCAAAATGTTTATAATCAACTTGTGGCTGTTTACCCCAAACAATTTGGGAATTTGTGTAGTTATACTTTCCCCAATCAAGTGGGTTTTGTTGGGATACTTACATACAAACGGCAATTAGATGTTGCAGCATGCAGTCTTCCAACCAAACAGCACAACGGTCCACTCCACCAAGATCTTAGGTGATAGCCTTCATAGTTGCTTTGCTCTTTGCCCAGAAGGATCTTCCTTTCAGCAGTGGCGGGGCCTTGGATCACGTGGAGTTCTTCTGCGGTGAACAATCGGTGACCATGGGTGAGCTTGAGGAATCAGTTTGGGCCCAATGCCAAAAGAAAAGGATGCCCATAGATGGGTCTGTCTGGAAATGGGATAGGCCATAACGTGCCATGTCAATGGGGGGAATATGGTATGCCACTTAATGTTGGGGTTGACACCTATCCAAAAAAAAACCGGCCCATCATCACCCATGTATTTAGCACTATATATAACATGTTGTTTACCAGCTCTGGTACTATAAGAAGGCACGGTGATTGCTCCCCCAAACTGTTTTCAAACCAGAATATAAATGTCATTAGCTGGATCTCCACAATTACACCCTTCATGCATTTTGTTTTTCATAGTGGTCCCAAAATGGAGCCCTTATTGTTCAAACCTGTTATCTGAGCTGTTAGGGGGAATAATCCTTCAACCTGACTCCCCATTTTTTTCGAAAAATCCTGGGAGTCAGGTTTCCCTCATTGTTTGACCAAAAACAATCAGCATCAACTGCTATTGGGGCCCATGTATATATAATTATATGTAAAGCCTTTTTGAAGCTTTATCATGTTGGCCCATCGTCATTCTGAAAAAAAAGTCTCATTGCCCAATGGTTTGTGCAAGAGTGGTCCCCTTACTCAATCGAATGTACTTGCAGGAGGGGCGTGCCGCTGTTGGCCTAGACATCAGGATGAGTCAGAGCTTGGACATTCTATCCACCAATGGGTTCATTCAGCATCTCTACCAGGTGTGCAGGCTAAGCAGGAAAGGCGCCGGACTTCTAGCTGCACCGGTATGTTCAACTTTTGTTTTTATGAGTCTTGGTTCACAAAAGAATGTTTGGAGGTGATTGCTTTCCTTGGAACAGGTCTTGTTTCCACACATCATTTGAAGGGGTGTTCAATGGTGCGTGTTAATTTTTGTGCCTCGGAAAAGCACCAACAAATTGAACTCCTTATTCAATGATAAGGTTTTTGGATGGGCTTGATGGGTTTATTGTCAGAACCGATTATATAACACATACAAACAATGTCATACAATGACAACTTTTGGGGAAGGTTTGAATGACAACAAATATTTCCCCAACGCCCTAGGTCACGTGGAAGCACGGGACGGTCAGCCCTGGAGCCAAGTGGAAACACTTCCTTTACTTCGGTCTCTGAAGGAAATCTCATTGCATGCAGAACACTGGTCTTACTTTGGGTTGCGGCGGCATGAAATGCATGGAGGATACTAGAGCAACCGAAAAATTCTTTGATGCAGGAATTGCCGGCTTTCCAATTCTTCATGAATAAAATCAATACTTTCCGCTTTCACATGAGAATGTCTGAGTACGGTGGCCCCACAGAAAAGCCGACCTGGCTTTACTCAGGATTCTTAGCTTATCCAATCAGATTTCTGCACCATCTCATTATGGATGTTTCCTGAAGCGTACATGGGGGAATCTCTATTGTTTGTGGGTCTTTCCCTTTCTATCGAAATACCACAAATCACACCATCCTTGCTTTGGGGCTCCAGCTGCCATCCAAGGAAAGAAGGAAATAGAGGACCTTGGGAAGCACAAACCAAAGTCACACCAGCTGCCCAAACATGAGCCAAAGGAAATGGTGGAGCATTATGTGGACTCTTCCGGACGCTCCCGGGTGAAGGGTGGGCGAGATCTAAAGGCCTCGCAATCTTACCCAAGATGGTTCTTTGCCCAAATGCTATATAGGTTTTTGAGTTGTGTTTCCACTGCAAAGGATTGATTTAATGAACCCTGAATATTCTAGAAACCTTAGTTTTACTGTATAAATCCATTTGGGGTCCCAAAATATTCAAA
The DNA here is from genome assembly GCA_003297045.1 of Symbiodinium sp. clade C Y103. Taxonomy (NCBI): domain Eukaryota; class Dinophyceae; order Suessiales; family Symbiodiniaceae; genus Cladocopium; species Cladocopium sp. clade C. The sequence continues at coordinate 57,785 of BGPT01002640.1, forward strand.
GTAATATTGCTCATGGGGAAACAAATTGAATGGGAAATGACCATTATTATTTGTGTAGATAGAAAAAGGCTCCAAAATAATTGCCATCGCCTTCCCTGGCCAAGAGCTGGGTCTCCTTACCATTTTGACCACTTGCCATTGCAACCTTTTCCTTTGCTCCTCAGGTTTGGGCGATCTTTGAGCCGATTGAGAACCCAGTACAAGGATGAGATGAAGCGAAGCACCAAACGAGTGATCAGGGAAAACATGAAAGGTAAGAGTTTGAAAGGGCTGGATTTCAAATCCACTGCCAAATGGACCAAGTGGGCAGACCTCCAGCCCATCATAGACTTTCTTTTGTAATTTGCGTTCAATTGGAAGATAAACAAATCTTCAAAATTCAAACCGAGCTGTGTCGAGTGAGGTTATCCACTCTTCAGAAATCAACTGCAACCAAAGCTTGGCTGCGTGAACATGGAAAAGGAAATCCATGCATTCTATACATGTGGACGCCTGTGCCTGGACACCTCCAAATTTCCAAAATCATTCAATGTGATGGAACTTTTGGATGCCAAGTTTATGAATTTGGGACACTATGGAGTTTAAACATCTATATTAGAAGGCAAACGTTGAATTCATGCCCTTTTCCCTGCCCAACCGGCAGGCTAGTCCTGAAACGCCAGTTCAAAGCACAAGCACTTGGTACGCCATCCTCCAACCTGAGTTGGGGCTGCTGTGGCATGCCCTGGAGTGAAGGTGGCCACAATTTGGGGAGACTTACCTGAAAATGAGGAATTTTACTGGATCAAATCTGGATCTAGAATTTTGTATTTTTTTTTCAAAAAAATGACCTAATTCAGCCGAGAATGGGAGAGAAAAAGCCGAGAATGGGAGAGAATAGCCGAGAACTGGAGGCAATAAAAAATATTGTGGTTTTCATCCAATTGCAGAGCTGCCTCAGGATTTCAACCCTTGGGCCAATTTCACAAAAAAAGCTTTGCTAATTTGAGCTATTTTGGCTCAATTTTCTATACTAAGTTGAAGGGCCATGGGAAAGTCCAAGGCTGTGGCAGCTCCTTCTACTAGGATTCGGGGCAAGACCTCGACCTCGTCTACCAAGCCAGTTGTCAAAGAAAAGCTGAAGAGCAAAGCGAATCAGCAGGGAAAGCAGGCTTCAAAGAAGACCAAAGAACCAGAGAAGGCCAATCGCAAGGACTCTAGGGAGAAGAAGGAAAAGAAGGACAAGAAGCAGAAGGTCAAGAAAGGTACCAAGGAGGAAGAGTCAAAGAACAAGAAAGCTGCAGCACTTGAGAAGAAGAGACAAAACGATGAGAATCTGAAGGGTCTGGAAAGCCAGCAGGCCAAGAAGGATTCAAAGAAACAGAAGAAGGCTGAAGATGAGAAGAAGAAGACAACAAAAGAGCCAGAGATTCAAGAGAAGCAAGAGAAGCGACAGAAGCAAGACAAGCAAGACAAGCGAGACAAGCAAGACAAGCAAGAGAAGAAAGAGAAGAAAGACAAAGGCAAGCAAGAGAAGCAAGAGAAGCAAGAGAAGCAAGAGAAGCAAGAGAAGCAAGAGAAGCAAGAGAAGCAAGGGAAGCAAGGGAAGCAAGAGAAGCAAGACAAAGGCAAGAACGCCAAGAAGAAGGAATCCGAGTCTTCCCCTGCACAAGGGCTTGTGACACCAGTCAGAGGCAACACGTCTTTGATGTCTGAGAGCAGCAGCCAAGGGACACCGCAGACCGTTGAAAACCTGACGGACATCGAGAAGGAGAATGAGAAGGCAAAGGCAAAGGGCATCTCGCTGAGTGAACACCTCACTGATGTCTCTGCAGAGACGTTGGAGAAGCACATGCAAGGCTTGCTGAAGGAGCAGCAGGCAACGGCAGGGCAAAAGGAAGAGGAAGAGGAGGTAGATGAGGATGCTTGTCTAGACTCTTCAGATGATGAAGAAGGACCTGATGATGAAAGCGATGAAGAGGAAGAGGAAGAGGAAGACGAAGGCGAAAGCCAAGAGGAAGAAGAAGAGTTGACAGAGAGCAAGGGCAAGGAGCTTGTGGCAGGAGATAAGACGAAGCAGGAGAGCGAAAGTGAAGGAAGTGAGGAGGAGGGAGAGGATGAGTCATCATCTGACAGCGAGACTTCCAGTGAAAGTCAGGACAATAATGCTGTCAATGAATGAACCCAGTGAAGCAGCCAAAATGGGAGCGATCGTTGCGGTTTCGAAGGAAAACGAAAAGTCTGGGCAGCAAGCTCTGGCAAACAGCATCTTGATTGTTTTTAACTGAATTCGCAAGGTTTTTCCCCAGGATGCTAATAAGGCAGAAACAATCAGAAACATCTTTTCTGTTTCTTTCATGTTGCACTTGTTTGTGATTCAACGCTGCAGGTACCAGCAATAAAGCCGAGTGGGATAAGTTCTCAAGGCAATGCATGGACAAACGAAAGTTCCCAGCAGAGTTGGCGACACACTTTTTGCAAAGCAAAGTGTGCCTCTTCAACGAATGGCTGTCTTGCGGAGGGGATTGGAGCAAGGTTGTCTGAAGCTACGAGCGAAAGGTTGAAGACAAAAGGAAGTTCAAGAAGAGCCGCAAGGGAATGAAAGCAAGGGACATCATCAAGACCTATGGTGAAGAGACCCTAGATGATTGCATAGTGGGTTCATGCAGTTTTCCATTTCAGTTTCTATTGAAGTCCTCTGGATTCAAACTGTTTGGAAGATTCAATTTTCCAACATTCACAAATCCCACTGGTAGGTGTCCCATAGGTTCAATACTCGCAAATCTCTCTTGTAGGCTTCCTGCTGGGCTAAGGGGCAAATTTTCTTGGGAACACTCATATGGTCAATTTTGCTAAGGAAAGGAAAGAGCCTTATGGACAAGCTGAAGGCGAAGCACCTCTATGAGGAGGACGACGACTTCCCAGGTGACGAAGAGGAGCCCTGTTGATTTCACAAACCAACCACCTTATATGTAGGATCTACCATGTGTCAAACAAAATTAGGGAACTTAAAGTCCAGTTAAATTTCCAGAATGTTTTCCACCTTTCTTCAGTTCTGGTCCATAGAAACTGGGACAGTGTTTTACCTGAAGCACCAACGCACAAATAACTAGTGGGAAGATATGTCTACCTGGTTTACCTAATTTGGAAAACCCTCTTCAATCTGCAAACCGACATCATCCACATCCAGTCCATCCCCAAAACATGGTGAGCCACGCTCAGGAGCTATGGTTCTTCGTTGGCCAGGGAAGTGAAGTTTCGAAGTCAACAGAGGTGAACGAATCTACTGGTGTCAAGATCAATGACACTAACCCGAACCAAGACATGGTTCTTGCCCTTACAGGATCAGAAGGTCCCTTGGCAGCTGGTGCCATGCCAAGGATGGGCAACCTTTCAGAAGCAGGTGAAAAAAATCTTACCGAGGCTTTGTGCAACACCACTGTGGCAAAGGCCAAAAAGAGGAAGGTTGCCAAACCAGTTCAAGAAAATGCTGAGGAGATGACGCCCAAGACCCCCTATGACAAGGCCATGGAAGGAAAAGCAGAGGTACTGAAATGTGCCACTGAGGCTCGTAAATATGCTTTGGCCCTTGAGCATATCAACTACAGCGGGGAGCTGGTGAAGGGTCTCATGGATTTCTCCAGCAAGATGGAGAATATTTACAAGAAAGTCACATCCCTCGCCAATGAGGGGTGCAATGACCAGGATCGCTACCAGAACTTGCTTGACGTGATCTCTGACAAAATGGCATGGTATAAGCAGGCCGAGGCCAGGACTCGACACATATATGTTAACACGATGTTTTGGGCATACAAGACAAGAGCTCAGAATATTCCATCATGTTGCAAACGAATGCATCTAAAAACGAACTAAACTGTATCCACAGATTACTGCATTATAAAGCATTACATAGATCTAGATAGATATATAGATATATTATATATATATATTTACACAGAGAGAGAGAGAGAGAGAGTCTCTATCACTTCAAATTTGCTGTCGTCGGAAGACACCCAAAAAAAACTCATGGGTTATTGTTTCAAACCTTTTCATATTTTCTTTGATGCCCTTGTCGTTTGAGAGCCAGTTTACCGTCATCCAAAGACAAAGACACCCCCAAAAATTGGTTTTGGGTTACTGGGTTATCAATCTTCAAACATTTCCCATGATATGATACCCATTGAGTTTGGCAACCTTTGTTCCATCCCCCTCTTGAAATGCCTGGCAGGCTGCTGCAAAGGGACTCCAAAGCGGGCTCACGAAGAAGAGGAAAGGTCGCAAGGACAAAGATGGCCCTGAGGCTGATAAGGAATCCACCAAGGAGACTTGAAAACTTCAAAGGGTCCATGTGGCACATGATCCGGGCTGGCGTGCATGACATCCTAAAATTTGGGAGTGATGTCAATAGGGCATGGCATAGAACCTGGATGTTTGGGTGCTACTTGACCCATGTGTTGGGATTTGACTGCTCATCTGAAGCACTAGCTTACATGCAGTTCTCGCAAACCGCAGCTCGTCACGTGAGAAAAACTGTGTGCATGTGTGAACTTGATTGGAGTGAAGAGATTAACTTGATGAATTCAAACAACTGTGGCCCAGGAATTTTGAAATCAAGTGCTGACATCTGGTTAGATCATCCCCCATTTTTTTCTTCTATGCACTAGTTCTCCATATGCGTTCCCAACCAAAAGCTTCAGTTCCCCAAAGCACAATTTCAGCCGCTCACTGCAGCCACACCGCAGGTGTGAACTTGGGATCCAAGCGCAATCCAGCTGGGAGGCAAGGTGGCTGATAGCTGCATTTGGCCTCATTCGCTTTATTGAGCCGAAGGTTGAATTGATCTCAACTTGGTTTCCAAAAAAAAACCATTGGAAGAAACCTGGCAATTGTTTTTTTTCTTGGCCCCCATTGTTAATTGGAGGCAGCGGTCTATAAGATATGAATCTTTGGCTTTCAGTCAAAGCGCCGAAAGTTACTTGAGTTACCTGGTAGCAAAACCATCGGCCACTTGAATGTTGATTTCAACTCACAGCATTTGGGATTTCAAGGAAACCAACAACAACACATCTAAACATGTCTGATTTTTTTGAGAGACATGATTTCGACATGAGAATTGCCTGTTAAGTTTTGGCCTCAAGTCAACGAAAGATGGGTTTCAAACAAACCAACATTGACCAAATCTCAAAGTTTCCAAAACTCAGTTGATTCTGATTTCAAGACGATGAAGCGAACGTAAAAGGAATTTGAAGACTTCCCAAATTTCATTGATCATGGTTTCAAGTCGAGCCATTTGGGTTTTCAATGAAACCGATGTCCAAAAGTATAAAGTCTCGTGCATTTAAGTATCTTGGGTAATCTGAAGAGTAGCCAAGTGAACCTATGAATGTGTGGTTTCAAAGACAGAAATTAATTTCAAAAATTGTTTCAACATCATAGTGTTGGATTCTGATTTCAAGTCGAAGCACTTTGGGGTTCTCAAAGAAACTAATTCCAAAAAAATACACTCAGGGATTATGGTGACCAACCCGACTTTTGGTGCTCTGCTTGCCGAGGTATGGTGGGGAGCGGAAGGGCTTCAATCGCTGCTGTTGCTGACCTTTCGCGTGCTTATCTGCAAGATTCGGGAAGTTCAACCCCTGCTGCTGTGAAAGCCATTGCGAGCGTTGGAAACTGGGGCGTTCACTGTCAAAATCAAGAAAGGGACCTCCACCGATGGGTTCGAAACTTGTACAACATTGACCTCCAAACATATGAAGCCAAAATCCACTGCCAGGCTCGATTGGTTTTGATTGTTGTTGTATGTTGTTGTGTTGTTATATGAATGGTTACCTCTCAAAATGTCTTCAGTAACCAATTTCTCAAAGTTTGTTCAATCCGTGATTCCCCATACCAAGTTTCCAATGGCATCCCCTGCAGGCTGAAAACACACTGGAGTTGAAGGAAACCATGATTCCTTTCCTGCTACCTCATGAGATGTTTGATGCACTTCACAGGGCTGGCAGGTATCAGGTGGGGGGGTCGGTGTCAGTTTGAGTTTGAAAAGCTGAGCAATACAAAAGAAGGTCAATTAGTTTTTGTCCTTTTGAACCCCTGGCCCAGTTTGATTTATCAATGCTTGGTGGACGTACTGGTGATCAAATCGCTACTTTCTGGCGGCATTGTTGTTCACAAGAGGAGTGGTCGAACCATCCAGCTCGATTCTTAACGGGTGTGGTGTCAGAACGATACTTCAACGCATTGATGTTTTTGTTTGTGGGTCTATATAATGTCTTACTGTTTTGGACCAACAAATGTACCTACCCCTTTTGGACCAACAAATTTATTTACCTTCTTTTGGACCAACAAATTTGCCCTTCAAATCTGTTTGACTTCAGGACTGATACCTGTGGCTCTCCACACTGACGGCGCTGAGTTTTACTCGAACAGTGAGTTTTACGTTTGGAGTTGGGGCTCTGTGCTTTCCACTGGGGAGGCATGACGCTGTACTGTTTTTACAGGCTTTGATCACACAACATTAGACATGACTGTTTGTGTGTTTGTCCCATCTTGTGTCTAGGTATGGGATGTGAAGTTCCCAATTGCCATCGTTCCCCACTCATGGATGTGCGACAAGAAAGTTTGGAACTCAATTGATAGTTGCATGCTAGTTGCGATCTTGTGAAGTATATCCTTGCAGGTACAGTTGAAGAAAAAGTGAATTTGGGGAATTTTTGTGGTCTCTTTTTAAGGTGAAAGACCAGATCCACGACTTGGTGGCCAGAGTCACTATTTGGTCCATGCGTTGCGCGCTCAAAGGGAGGGCACCAAGTTTGGGTGCTTTTGGAGAGCCTCTTGAGGGGCCTCGGGCTGCAAGGTCTGGGGAGGAATTAGCTGGAGGATACAGGATAGCCTACCATGGGTTCAAAGCCGACGCAAAAGCCAGGCGTGAGATGCATAGGTTTAACAGGACCTACGGCCACAGCAAAATTTGCGAGACTTGCTTTGCTGAGAGACCTAACGTTAAAGGAGACCCTCTGCTTACCTTCAAGAACTTCTATCCTTGCGCTGCCCACTTGATGACAGAGCTCAGCCATAGAGACTATGTTGCTTCATCGGACAGGTTGTCCCCATGGGAAAGCATGCCGGGGTTTCACGTCAAATCTTTGTTCCGGGACCCTATGCATACAATTTACCTTGGAACTGCAAAAGAGGTGCTAGCTTCATGTCTTGGCTACTGGAATAAGAATGGATGTTTGCCTGGAAACAACTTGGAGGAAAGGCTGCGGTGGGTTTCACAGCAGCAAAAGGAAGTGTGTGCTGGGGCTGGTTTGAAGGGGTCCTTCAAGACCTTTACACCTGCCAACACTGGACTTGACAAATCTAGTGAATACCCAGAACTTGGGAGTGCCTTCAAAGCGGCCACTATCAAAACGAGCGTGTGGTATTTTGCAAAGCTTGCTGAAAACATCTCACTCTCGTCCCCTGAGGATTGGTTCACCCAAAAAAAACATTGTTCAAAAAATATTTTTGAAAAGGTTCCGTTTTCTGTGCCAGTTGTGTCAAGTTGTGTGAACGTTTGTTTGCGCATGTTTGTGCAACTGTTTTTTTGCTTCAGGACTTCAACTTGAAGCTCATAGCGGTTTCCCTTTGGAGCTTGCATTCGGCCATAGAAGTTATGGACTTCAACGACTTGATTCTCAATCCTGACGACGCTGAGGTACAGGGTTTGTACGGAAGTTTCTCTCGGAAGCTTCTCATTTTTGTAAAAGTTCACTAGGCCATATACAAAACTCCCAGACATACCCAGGTATAAACATCTATCGATATCTATTCATCGATTTTTATTTATCTTGATTCACGGAACTATAGATTGGTACATCTGTAATATACAAAACCCATCTATGATGTCCACAATCACTGTTGCCATGCCCATCTGTCAGAATCAAATATCAACATTCAACCAAAAGGGCACATTCACTATCATCGAGCATTTGTTTGGTTCCCCCACAAGCTATGAGTGGTTTTCGTTTTTTTCTGTTCAGACCTATGTATGGTTCTCCCACAACCTATCAGTCCTGGTTTGAATGGATACACGTGAAATCTCCTCCCAGTTTTAACATGGTTTGGGATCTACTTACTTGTCCCCTGAAGGCTTTCAAAGGCCACATAGACCGACACCTCCAGTGCTGGCAACATCTTGCTTTTGAATGTCAGCAAAAAACGTGTTGTTATTTCGGCTTCGGCCAAAGTGCCACTATCTACAGCACATCGGCCGGGATGTAATGCGAAACAAACTTAACCCTCGTCTCGTGTCAGCATGCATGTATGACGAAAGTTTTTTAGGTTATGTCAAAGGCATAGCCACAAAATGCCATTCTGGCAGCATGGTCAAAGAAAGGTTTTGGCAACGATACCTTTTGTTTATGGCCATTCGGTTTGAAAAGAACCGGGCCTGCGCAAAGTGACACATGCCTGTGAAGCTAGGGGTCCAGGCAAAACAACGCGAAGAAGAGCTCACCCAGGTTGCGCACCGATGCCGAGCCGGGTCCAACGGTCGGATTGAAATTGCTACTAAATAGAAGGCAAAGAATGTATTTTTCATTTTACCATGGTGTCATACTGACAGGATTAGACCCATTGACCCATTCAGCCTTCTATTTAGGAGCTGTCACAGGGGTAGCCAGTGATTTTCCGAATTTGTTTTTTGCAGGACCCTGAAACATAAAGGGCAGTTATTTCAACCAACCTTGGGTTGACGCATTTGTTGTTTTGTGAAACCACCACTTCTTGTTTCAACCGGAACAAGAGAGACAAGGCCAAATCCCCTTCATACATGAGTACACCCATGCATATATGTAGAAGTATGTTTGGGTGGCACCTACTAAAGCAAACTTAGATGTACATACACACATGCATGCGTGCTACAAATATAGATAATATACATTATACACATGATCCTATATATATATATATAACACACACATTATCTACCAGTAGTACCACACAAGGCGGCGGCGGAAGTTTCAAAGATAGGAATGGCTCAAAGCTGGATAGCAGGGTCTGCACAGTGGACGCTGCCTTTCAGGTTAGCTGGAAAGCAGGGTGCGCAGAAGTGGGCAGTGCTTTCATGGTTCAAGCCGAAGTGCATGAAGATTATATTCTTCACAAACTGGTGTCCAGCAGGCACAAGCCACACACCAAAAGCAGCTGAGCTCCTTCAGCATCTGGAAGCTCCATGCAATCCTAATTTTCCGTACATCCAAATACGTCCTCGTCTAATTAGGGTTTGCACGCTGTCGGTTGCCATCTAAACCCTAAATCCTTTGCTTGCTGCTTTGCTGGCCATCAAACCTTTNCGCTGTCGGTTGCCATCTAAACCCTAAATCCTTTGCTTGCTGCTTTGCTGGCCATCAAACCTTTGTAAGATCTAGCCTTAAACCCTAAATACGTCCTCGTCTAATTAGGGTTTGCGCGCTGTCGGTTGCCATCTAAACCCTAAATCCTTTGCTTGCTGAGTTTGCTCACCATCAA
>BGPT01002641.1:4387-32607 GCA_003297045.1 Symbiodinium sp. clade C Y103
GTAGGAAGCGTTAGCAAACATATAACCAAACATATAACCATGGGCAAGTCATTGGGAAGTTTGACCAATGACGAAGCCACCAGTACGGAAAGGAAGAAAATTGGGAACAGACTGACAAGGTACGAATATTCACTGTATTGAATCATGAAAAAGGAGTTGATGAAGGTTGATCATCTATATGGGATTGGCGACAGAACATGGGGTATTGCGAAGCCTGTGGCACTATGGGGCTTGGTGATAGCCTAAAGTATGGGTGAGGAGATCATCTTGGGCTGATTCAGCTCGGTGAGTGGATCCTCCCCTTACTAGGCTTCGGTCACTGCCTATTGTGCATCCGGTGAGTGCTTTGCGATATCACTATACATTTCACCTCCCCCCCGGGGGGGGGGGGGCCCTTTACAGCTACCAAAAAGCTACCAAACGAGTCCTATACACATGGGAACACACGGACTTTACTGCAACACCCAATGAAAGGTGAATGTGTTTTGAGTCGGTCAGCTATCTTACAATTTTCAAATGACTATTTGTCTCGGCGGCATGACGAGAGGGAGCTTCGCTTTCTTTGTCTGCTATATTCGCAGTGCGGCCTGGCTGAGTTCTTCGGTTGAAAATTTTCTGCTGCTTCTCCCCGTTGGGTACGGGGCATGAAGCTTGGCACCATGCAAACCGTCTCAGCTGTCTGGTGTACGCCATCGGATGTCTACCTTGTATGAATACTCTTTGGCGGGGATGCGCTTATGTTGTGGACTGCACTACTGGACGACTTCGGCGGCTTTTACACTACTTCTTTGCAGGCCAGTACTGAGAGCCGGGCGATAGGTTATTTCCTTTTTGGTCTCACTTTTGGTTACTTTCCGTTTCATTTTCATTACTTTGTCAAGTGACACAGGCCTTGTGCCAGCGTGCGCTTATTCCGAGCAAAAAAGAAAGAGATAGAAGGGATAGCGACAGTCCGAGAAGCACACAGGAGCACGAGCAGAATACGAGAAGTACGAGAAGCACGAGCGGAGCAGCGGAGTCTGAGAAGCATGAGCGGAGCAAGAAGAAGAGCACGAGAAGAGCTCGAGACGAGCGGAGAGGAGTGCGAGGGAAGCACGAGCGGGCATGAGAGGAGCACGAGAGCACGAGAAGCACGCGCAGCGAACGAGCGGAGCACGAGATCACGAAGAGAAACTTCTTCCTCCATGCTGTCTTTCCTCAGCAACCATTCATTCAGAAAAACCGCAATGAGAATCAAGCGCCCGCAGGCAGTTGCATGCATGTTTTCGATGCACGCAGCCACGCAAGGTTTTCAGGCTAGAAACTCTGAATTCCTTCCTTGTCACCAACAGCCGCCAACGTGAAAGATCAACCTTCCTTTCTCCGCCTTCCTTCTCCTTTCTTTCCTTCGTGGAGAAGAAGGGTGAGACAAAGCACCGGGCGCAAGAGCAGGAGGAAACAAAGAAGTGAAGGAAGACAGAGAATGCAAGCAGGCAGCGAAAAACAGGAAGTGCGAGGACCAGAGAAAGAAGATACAGGAGCACAAGCAGAAATACGCAATGAAGGACGTGCACTGAATCAACCGACTTGGAAACTGCAGAACCAAACGTACAAAACCCGAAACGAAACGTCAAGACAAGGACAGTCTTGTCTCGGCCTTCCCTGCTGGGCCTGCTCTTCTTTGCTTTTCTTGCTCTTCTTGACCTCCCTTAATGCTCTTCTTCTCTTTACTCTCCTCTGGCTCCGTTTTCCCTTTCCTTCTTGCTCTTCTTGCTCTTCTCTTTGCTTGTTTTTGCTATCTTTGCTTTTTGTTCCATTCTTTCCTTTCCTTTCCTCCTTCGCTTTCCTTCGCCGCGTTTGGCCTTGTGTTGCTCAATTTTAAATAATACCGACCGGATGAAAGCAGCACAAGGCCAAACGCACGGCGTTGGAGCCAAATTAAAAAACAGAAAAGGGAGAGGGTCGCGCTAGTGGCTCCACTTGCTAGCGCGCCACCCGCCCATCTACCTGCTTTGCTTCTAAATTTAGCCAATATCTTGGCAAGCTCTTCTTTCGAGTTCCACGCTTAAAAACATATTCGCCGCCACTCAAACCGTACTTGATCCACACTTGACTTGAACTTTTACGGGGCTTCTTTGTGACATACCTGAGCGCAAGCATTTACTATCCTTTAACTGCTCACCCATGCAACCAAGTCTGCCTTCTTCCTGCAAAATCCACGCCATTTTTCGTGCATCGACCTTATCGTTGTCATGACTGCAAGCAGAGACGCTGTGATCTATTGCTTCGGCGGGGAAGGTCAAAAAAAGCCCCCCTGGATAAGGGGGTGTGGGGGGTCGAAAACCCTAAGCCCGTAAAAGGTGAGAGTTTGGGTGGTTTGGGGTGGGATCTCCATTACAAGACGGCGCGCCCCCCCCTCGACCCATCTCAGGGGGGGCGCTGCCGTTTTCTGTATACACCCTAAACCCTAAACCCTAAATTCCTACCCTGGCCTGCTTAGGCCGTTCCCACCCATTTCTGGGTGGCCAGCACCCTGAGGATGTCCGGCAGCCATATACCGCGCTTCAAGCCAAGAACAATGGGTGGTGCCTATGGGGAATGTTCAAATAGGGCCTCTCAGGCCCCAGGGCTGCTTAGCCCTTATCAAAGGCTTTGCCCAAAGGATGGCGCCTGCCATGCCAATAATTTACAGTGCCAGGACTCAACGTACGTTGAAATGCCCAAAGAAGGGCAATACCCTAAACCTAGGGAGCTAAAGCCCTCCGCGGGGCGCTATACAAAAANNGAAGGTATAGGCCCCAGGTCAAAGAGCCCCATAACAAAGAAGCTTGCAAACACCATCCCATGATATGCCGCCACCCTCACACCCTTCAGATGTGTGGTGGCGCCATCCATGTATTGGATTTTCTGCCGCTACGCGGCTGAGACACCCTAAACCCTAAACCCTAAACCCTAAATTCCCACCCTGGCCTGCTTAGGCCGTTCCCACCCATTTCTGGGTGGCCAGCACCCTGAGGATGACCGGCAGCCATATACCGCGCTTCAAGCCAAGAACAATGGGTGGTGCCTATGGAGAATGTTCAAATAGGGCCTCTCAGGCCCCAGGGCTGCTAAGCCCTTATCAAAGGCTTTGCCCAAAGGATGGCGCCTGCCATGCCAATGATTTACAGTGCCAGGACTCAACGTACGTTGAAATGCCCAAAGAAGGGCAATACCCTAAACCTAGGGAGCTAAAGCCCTCCGCGGGGCGCTATACAAAAANATTTACAGTGCCAGGACTCAACGTACGTTGAAATGCCCAAAGAAGGGCAATACCCTAAACCTAGGGAGCTAAAGCCCTCCGCGGGGCGCTATACAAAAAGCCTTCCAAACTGTCTTTTTCCAGCTGTTTCAGAGGTGCCAGGCTCTCAAAACCACATTTGGATCAGTTTAGAAGCCAAAACGAGCGTAAAATTTCCCAAAAAAGTTCCCGGCTCGACGCGTCCGACCGGGAAAAAACGGCACAAAGAACAGTTCCTGCCGCCCTGCCGAATTTTGGAGCGTCACGGAAAGNAAAGTTCCCGGCTCGACGCGTCCGACCGGGAAAAAACGGCACAAAGAACAGTTCCTGCCGCCCTGCCGAATTTTGGAGCGTCACGGAAAGGGTCCCTGCCTATGGCCCAAAATTGCACCGGTAAATCCACAAGCCTTTGCCAGGCCTTCCTGGGGTCCCCCCCACGATTTGCCAGAAAATGGCAAATCCTCCAATATCCGTAGTACAAAGTTTAATAGCCGGATTTCTTCGGTCAAACTTCGGTTTTTGAGCTTTGGCAAGCCTTGGCCAAGTTTGGGCTTCAGCCCTTCTTACTACAGAGGGTGGGAATGAAGGGCTTGCCCTAAACCCTAAAAGGAGGAAAATAGGGTGGCTTGCCTCCTACCTGGAGAGGGGTGGGAGAGAAGGTATAGGCCCCAGGTCAAAGAGCCCCATAACAAAGAAGCTTGCAAACACCATCCCATGATATGCCGCCACCCTCACACCCTTCAGATGTGTGGTGNGAAGGTATAGGCCCCAGGTCAAAGAGCCCCATAACAAAGAAGCTTGCAAACACCATCCCATGATATGCCGCCACCCTCACACCCTTCAGATGTGTGGTGACGCCATCTATGCATTGGATCTTCTGCTGCTACGCGGCTGGGACACCCTAAACCCTAAACCCTAAACCCTAAACATGGGCTATGGGTCAAAGAAGATCTGCCTTTGTTGTTATTCACTACTTTCATAAATGTATCGTGATGAATGAATTCACTGAGCTGGACAAGGCACGCATGCAACTCAGGGCCATGAATGAAAACGAACTCCACGGCATCGCAGTGTTCGGAGGAGATAGTACAGTAGCTCTGTAAGGCTTAGTACGGTCTGCTCCCGGAAACCTCAGTGTCTGCCAACCCGGGCTGTGGCCATGGACGGCCCAGCATTCCATGTGGGTATGGGATTGATGGNAAGGCTTAGTACGGTCTGCTCCCGGAAACCTCAGTGTCTGCCAACCCGGGCTGTGGCCATGGACGGCCCAGCATTCCATGTGGGTATGGGATTGATGGGCGCACGTGCACAAAATGAAATTGTGTTGAATTTGCATACATGATCATATATTATCATATATTATAATTCTTTCTATATACATATGCACGCGCGCAATTTTTTGGTTTATTGTAAAAAGGCCTATGAATGTACAAATGTATTTTCATTGTATCAATCAAAATGTGAGAAATGGCATTTTGACTTCTGGATTCACCTTTGGGCTAATGACCGGAAACACAGATCATTACANTACAAATGTATTTTCATTGTATCAATCAAAATGTGAGAAATGGCATTTTGACTTCTGGATTCACCTTTGGGCTAATGACCGGAAACACAGATCATTACAAGCCTGAGAAGATTGAAGTACTTTGTGAGTCAGAGTCTGCCTCCTATTGCCTTGGTGCTCATTGCTTTGCTTTTGCAGGAACCTAATTCAATTTCAATGGAGTTGCCAAAGGGAGGCAATCCACGTTGTCTTTCTAAAGGAGCTTGCCCAGAAGTCCTGCCAGCATGCATTTTCTCTCAGGTGCTGCTTGGATCATNTGGAGTTGCCAAAGGGAGGCAATCCACGTTGTCTTTCTAAAGGAGCTTGCCCAGAAGTCCTGCCAGCATGCATTTTCTCTCAGGTGCTGCTTGGATCATCCGAGTCATACAGTCTGCAACATGGAAGCTCAGCTACGGGATAACATTGTGCAACCCTGAAAAAAATCCATATCAAAGTCAGTCTGTCTGAAACATTCAACTGCGCAATTCGCAACACGCCTCGGGAGACAAGACCTTCCTTCAGTTGATCGAAGCATTCTCTCTACGACATACTGCGTCCAACTTGCAGACCTAAGTGTGAAGAGCTTGAGAAAAACGCTGAAACCATGACCGATTTTCTGGATGGGTCCTAGGCAAACACCGTGATGCCATCGAATCATATCTACATAATATGCGTGGCTTTCATGGACAAAATTGTTATCCTCGTGTCCGGTGCTTATCCTAGTCTCCTAGCCACCCAGTCGTGACATGGGATACCCTGTTGTTTCGACATGGGGTTTGCGTTCATCAGCATATGTTTTTTTAGCAAACCAATTCGGGAAAATCCCCAAAAGCAGGTTTTACACACACCGTTCCTTTTGCAGCGGTCCCGCAAATCATCAATCTGTCATGATTTTCAATTGAAGGTTTGCATCTTTTTGGGGTTTATCCCTTTGAACAACTCCCTACTTCTGGCNTCAATCTGTCATGATTTTCAATTGAAGGTTTGCATCTTTTTGGGGTTTATCCCTTTGAACAACTCCCTACTTCTGGCTGGGATTCCGCAAACGGTGTCTTTGTTGGGCTACTATAGGTATTCTTCAAAAACTGCGCTGAAGTCCAATAAAATTTGTAAAGTCTTCGCAGCTCTCAGAAGTGAACTGCAAAGCAAGACTTGCAGTACATATCAATATGTCTTGCTTCTTCATTGAGCGTTTGCATTGTTTCAAACCTCCCTCCTCCACGACGGTTCTCCAGCTAATCTGTTTTGTAGCTGCAGAAAGTCTGCGCAATTTAGAACAGCCACCCAAAGACCTTATTAGGCCTCCCAATTGCACAACTGATGCACAACTGATGCACAACTCTTAACCTTCCAGAAAATTTTTGCACAGGAAGTATCCCTAAAGAAACGGCTTGGTGCGTTTCACTAGGCCTCTGACTGGGATGTGATTTCGCTTTTTCAGGGCACAGGTTCAAGGTGCGAAGCAGATTCATGCAACTTACTCTAGAAAAAAGATGAAAGAAGAATGGGTGCTTGTGCTAGTTGTNAAGCAGATTCATGCAACTTACTCTAGAAAAAAGATGAAAGAAGAATGGGTGCTTGTGCTAGTTGTGCTTTGAGATCTCACATCAGATGGCTCACTGCTTCAAACAGGAACAGCAATAGCTGATAGCATGATGTGCATGACCTGTCTGACAATAACAATGTTGAACTTTGAAAATTAGTGCAAACTATATATTCATGGATGAGATAGTAAGATGACACTGGCTACAGTCAAAGGATAAAACTTTCCAAACACAGGCAACCGCCGCAACCACATATGGGCGCTTTGAAGCGCTGCTGTTTCAATAACGTCGCTGTCAACGCAATGGAGCATCTCTACACTTCAGTGATTCAGGATGAAATGCTGAGCCTTGTTACGCAGCTCGCTTTTCTGTCCTCTTTGAAATCCTTGATGAAGCACTGCCAGTGGAATAGCAAAGAACCAAAGGAAATGCATCACACTCGCCTATTCGGAAATTGGCAGCCGCCTTAAAGCACAATCCACCTATACAACCGCCTCAAGATTACACACTCCTGAATCCTCATCATTACTTGACAACCGAAAATTACGCGAAAACACCGGTTCCTGTCGGGCCCGTTCCTGGACTGGAGGCTGCGAAGGCAAGACGTGCGTTTCCATCTTCTCCATGTGGCATGCTGAAAACATTGAAAACATTCCAAATCCTATTCAAATTAGCGCTATGCTACATACATTTTAAAAGATGTCATCAATAGAAACGAGTCACAAAAAATCATGAAACCAGATTTGTAGAGAGGTTCTGCTGTATTCCTATAGGACAGGGGTCGGTGGGTAGTGCTCTGATGGCCTTCTGTCAAGTTCAGTTCTCGGAGCCGCTGGATTGGAATTTGGTCCAGTTAGCTGTAGCTCTCTTAAGAAACTGACTCCTCCTGAGCTTGGCGTCCCTGATATCCACAAGTTGGACGGCAGGGTTTGTGATTTTAAGCGGACAGCAGGGATATAAGGGGATGTTTCGTGGCAGTGGGTGTGAAATTCTTTGATGCGCTTTACGGAAAGCAATTGGCCCGCAACTCATTCCCACTGTACGAGAGACGGCTCCTCAACAATAAAACATACCTTCCTGCCCCTGCTGCTCCTTTCAGTGTCCAGAAGGAGGCTTTGGTCAGCATGGGACGGTTGCTTCAGAACAAACTCCTCAAATCAATCATGCANATACCTTCCTGCCCCTGCTGCTCCTTTCAGTGTCCAGAAGGAGGCTTTGGTCAGCATGGGACGGTTGCTTCAGAACAAACTCCTCAAATCAATCATGCAACTATCTCTGCACCCTTTGACATTGTTGCAGTTCAAAAAAGACAAACCAGGGATGGAGAGGTACCAGGGTANAGAACAAACTCCTCAAATCAATCATGCAACTATCTCTGCACCCTTTGACATTGTTGCAGTTCAAAAAAGACAAACCAGGGATGGAGAGGTACCAGGGTATCGTTATGTATACCCATCACCAAAGGCATGTGAATGTAAAGATGCTGTGCTTCATGTAACATGGTTTCAGGGCTGTCAAGGTATCTTATGCAAAGTTTTCTCTGCCAGGTTTTGGTTCAAAGTTTACCCGAAGTAGAGCCTGGGAAGTGTGTCCAAACAGGATGTCCATAGGATCCATGAGCCCCTTCGGGGCGTTCGACATGAAACATCTGCTGTGAACCCCAGAGCAAGTCACAGTCGATGTGCAGGGTGCGCCATTGACGATGAAAAAGGACCCAATTTTGACAGAATGAACCCTCGGAGACCTTGGAGATGCTCAGAGTTTAAAACCGGCACAAGAGAAGCACCGCATGGACAGATCTCTGCATGAGCTACGAGACAAAACTATACAAGACTGCCGAAGCAGCTTGCTTCCATGACTCAGATTACATGATTTACACAGCCCAAAAAGATTCACGAGGAGTGCACCAAAAACTGCTCTACATGACTCTCACGACTGGCTCTTGTTGGTCGAACTCTTCCTAGAGCTGACAATTTTCAAGGGAGTTGCGTGGTACCGGCTACCAGTGAGTAACCCAAACCTGTTTCCTTTTTTGTGCTTCTGCCAGGCTGAGCTTCGCTGGGCTTCAGGAAAACTTGAGGCCCAGGGGGGGTGAATGAAAGCTAAGGTTCATATGAGCTTGGAAACATCATGAGATTTTGACATGCTGAAGACAAAGCGTCTAGAGTCCAGAGATGTCTAGAGCAACTATATACGGACAATGGCAATGGTGGGATTATAGAAATTACTGTTGTCCTGGAATTTTGCACGCCGAACAGCAGTGTTTTGTGGGGCTGAAAGTGGAATACTTTTGACAAGATTTTGAAAGAGCATATTTATATAATCTTCAACTTTGGGTCCACCAACAATTACAATTCTTGTGGGGCTCAAATTTCGGCAAGATATGCAAAAACCATATTATTTGATCTTCAACTTTGGGCCTTGGGCCCCCCTAAAAATTACAATTTTTAGGTGGGCTCAAATTTGAATACTTTTGGCGAGATTTCCAAAAAACATATCTAATCGTCAAGCTCGGGCCCCACCACATATATATATATATTTTTTTTTTGTGCGGGGTTCAAATTTGAATACTTTTGATAAGATTTACGATGAACATATCTAAGTTTCAACTTTGGGGCCCACCCAAAATGATAATCTTTTGTGGGGCTGAAATGTGAATGCTATTTGACAAAAAGTGCAAAGAACCCACTTTGAGCCCCACCGAGAATTATATTTCTTGTGGGGCTCAAATTTGAATACCTTTGAGAACTTTTTCAGAGAATATATTTTAAATTTATCCAAAGGCATTACTCACTCTGTAGGGGTCTGGGCCCCCAAAATAAGATATACATATGTTGCAGCATTTAGTTATACATATGCTATGTTTGATGCATTTTTTGACGAGCAATTCTGTATTTGTTTGCGTTTGATGTGGCGGTTGTTTACATTTCTTGTGGCATTTGTTTGCATTTGTTTGCATTTGTTTGCATTTGTTGTGGCATTCGTTTGCATTTGTTATGGCATCTATATAATTGCGTTTGTTGTGGCATGTGGCTGCAATTGCAATGGCATTTGTTTACATTTGTTCTGTATATATGTTTGTATATGTACGACACAAACTGTAAATGCTGGAACAGATGTATGCATATATATAATGTATACAAACATATGTAAGTATATGCCTAATGAAATGCAACAACAAATGTATAAGATCTTATTTTTGTGTAATGACATAGTCATAAAATAAGATCTCTTTTTCACAAAATAAGATCGTATGCATTTGCTGTTGCATATATTTGCATTTGTTGATGCATTGCTTAATGCATGTGTTTGCATTTGTTGTGGCCAAATTATATGTATTGCGCAAAATTACGGTCCAATACAAACACATTTGCCGAACACGTACACGTATGTGTAAGTACAAAGGTCGAGCAAATAGGGGTAAATGCAAAGATAAATAATGTAACATCTGTTAAGAAATGCAAACACAAATGTGGAAAAATGCATGTACAAATGGTAAGGAAAAACGTGTCCACGTGTAAGGCGACATGTTGAACAGCTAAAAAGAAATGCAACATATGTTTGTTAGCGTCGGTATCAATGTAAAATGAACGCAATAAAATATCCAGAACATATACGTATGCCTCCCTCCGCACGGGGTTTATAAAGAAAATCTTCAAAAAGGTTTTTGATTAAACTAAACATCTTCAATTTTCGGCCCCACCAAAAAAATATGTTTGCGTGCGGCTCAAACTTAAACTCAAAGTTAAAAATATTTTGACAAAATATGACAGGGGACAAGTGGGTTTTGTTTGCGCTACGACCCCTCCAAGAGGCATTGTGAATTTCCACGAGGTGCGGGTGAAACAAATACTTTGACATTTGACTGCGCATGCTGCCTGCCAGAACCTTCAGAAGTGGCGCCCAATGCCCCTTTGCGACACTTAAAGGTTTACAAAGCGAGACGTGCTTCATGGTTCGTTGGAAACGTTTAAGGACGCTGCGCTTGACGACTAACCGCCTTCTTGGCGGTTTGCAATGGTTTAAAACTGTTGCCGCGCCAGTGTAGACTGTGGAGTGTGGAAGGCGGCGGAGTGCAGAGTGCGGAGTGTGAAGACAGTGGGGAATGTAATGTATAGAGCGTAGAGTGGTGAAATGGAAATTGTGGAGTTTACACTGTAGCGTGTGGACTGTAAAGTATAAAGTGCAGGGTGTGGAGTGTAAAGTGTGGAATGCAAAGTGTCAAGTGAAGAGTGTGCAGTGTAAAGTGTAGAGATGTGTAGAGTGTCGAGTGTGGAGTGTAAAGCGTGGAGTGTAAAGTGTACAGTGTAGAGTGTGGAGTGCATAGTGGAAAGTGTGGAGTGTAAAGTGTGAAGTGTAAAGTGCAGAGTGTGGAGTGTAAAGTGTAGTGTGCAAAGTGTGAAGTGTAAAGTGTAGTGTGTGGAGCGTGATGTGAATTCCTTAGGTATCGGTGCAATCCTGTTTGTCAAGTTTGCAGGGTCTATTTGACTGTCTAGGGTTTCCGCGCGATCCTCTTTGTAGAGGTTCCACGATCTATGTGACTGCCTCGGTTTCCGCGCAATCCGCTTTGTAGAGGTTGCGCAATGTATGTGACTGCCGCGGGTATCCGCGCAATCCTCTTTGTAGAGGTTGCACAACCGATGTGAATTCCTGGGGTATCCCTGCAATCCTCTTGTAGAGGTTGCGCGACCCATGTGAATTCCTGCGGTATTTGTGCAATCCTCTTAGTAGATTTCACGATCTATGTGACTGCCGCGGGTATCCGCGCAATCCTCTTTGTAGAGGTTGCGCGACCCATGTGAATTTCCGGGGTGCCTGTGCAATCCGCTTTGTAGAGGTTGCGCAGTGTATGTGACTGCTGAGGGTATCCGCGCAATCCTCTCTGTAGAGGTTGGGCAATGCATGTGAATTGCATGTGAATTCCTAGCGCATTCTGTGCAATCTTGCTTGTCGAGGTCGAAGGATCTGTGCAATCCTGATTGCGGAAGTTGCACGATGCATGTGTATTCCGACGGTATTGGTGCAGTCCTCATTGTAGAGGTTGGAGGACCCATGTAAATTCCCAGCGTAACCATGCAATCCTGTTGGCGGAGGTCGCACGGTCCATGTGGCTGCCTAGACGGCTTCCTCTTCACAACTTCAACTTGCTGTTTTTGAAGGAAGTTGGAAATCTTGGAACTCTTACACAAAATGAGAAAGGCTGAAATGAGCTGAGATGAGATGGGCTGGACGAGCTGAGCTGAGCTGAGGTGAGCTGAGATGAAATCAGTAGCGATGAGGTGGGCCACGATGCCCTGAGTCTGAGGAGGGCGGAGATGAAATGAGAAGAGGCGAGATGAGGAGAGACCAGTTGAGACAAGTTGAGATTAGATGACAAGAGATGAGAAGCGATTATATGGATGATCTGAGTGGGATGAGAAGAGCCGGGATGAGCTCAAAAGAGCTGCGATGAGCTGAGAAGATGTGAGAAGAGCTTAGAAGAGCTTCGAAGATGTGCGAAGAGGAGAGAAGAGATAAGAAGACATGAGCTGCGAAGAGCTGAGAAGAGATGAGATGGGGTGGGTTGAGACAATCTGACATGAAAAGAGCGGTGAGGGGCTGAGAAGAGCTGAAAAGAGAAGAGCTCACATGAGCTGGGAAGAGATGAGAAGCGCTCCGATCACATGAGAAGAGATCAGAACAGCTGTGATCAGTTTTGAGATGAGATGAGATGAGATGAGATGAGGTGAACAAAAACTGAGAAGACACGACACGAGACAAGATGAGATGAGATGAGATTGGGCAAGACTACGGTAGGTGAGTTGAGATGGGAAGAGCTGAGATGAGGTCAGGTGAGATGAGTCTTGATGAAATGAAACGGGATGGAACGTGACAAGAAATCTCAAAGGAGTGAGCTGTAAAGAAGTTGCTGCCCAACTTCAAATCCAAACCCCAAATAATCAGCGCATGGATGCCCTAGCTTCCAAAATGCGTGATATGACGAGGCAATTGCCCTGCCCCACAAACCATAAACAGCCAAGGGGTAGCGCGAACCTGTGAATTTCCAGCAGCTGCGAATGAAACAAATACTTTGGCTGCACATGCTGCCTGCCAGAACCTCCAAAGGTGGGACGCTGCACTTGACGACTAACCGCCTTCTTGTCGGTTTGCAATGGTTTAAGAGCGGCTCAGAACAAAACAAACCACTTGTGTGAAACAACTTCTTTCAACAGTCATGTGCATTCTTCCCCTGTTGCCATGCCAGGGTAGACTGTGGAGTGTGGAAGGCGGTGGAGTGCAGAGTGGTGGAATAGAGATTGTGGAGTTTAAAGTGTAAAAGTGTAGAGTGTAGAGTGCGGAGTGTAAAGCGTGGAGTGCAAAGTGTCAAGTGTAGAGTGTAGAGTGTGGGGTGTAAAGCGTGGAGTGCTAAGTGTCAAGTGAAGAGTGTAAAGTGTAGCCTGTAGAGTGTAAAGTGTAGAGTGTAAAGTGTAAAGTGTGAATTGTGGAGTATAAAGTGTAGAGTGTGGAGTGCAGAGTGTAAACTGCAAAGTGTGACTGTGGAGTGTAGAGTATGAAGTGTAGAGTGTGGAGTGTACAGCGTGAAACGTAAGGCGTAAAGTGAAGAGTGCGGAGTGTAAAGTGTAGTGTAGAGACTGTAGAGAGTAAAGTGTAGAGTGTGGAGTGTAGGGTGTGAAGGGTAAAGTGTGGAGTGTGGAGTGTGAAGTGGAGAGTGTGGAGTCTAAAGGGTAAAGTGTAAAGTGTGGAGGGCCAAGTAAAGTGAAAAGCGTCTGGGGCTACTTTTCGTATCGCCGGGGGCATCGCGAAGCCCGCCTCTTGCATGTAGGCAACTTTGCGCAGAACAATTTCAGACCTGGACATTGCGCGGAATTATAGCTATGGCTTTTGGGGGGCCCTATCGCTGCATAGCGTCTGGCGCACTTTCCTGACACAAGAGAACTGTCTGTTACAAAAGTACTGTAGCGGAATTTTGACTGTACTTCATATAATATATATATATTAATATTACATGTATATATACATATATATATATATATTGATATATTGTGTGTTTGTAAAAAATCATGTAAATACGCGCCTGAAAATTTTGTATATAATGATTTTTAAAGCGCTTAATCAGATCAAGCAGTGGGCGATAAGCTTTCGGTTGTCGGTTTCATCACGCCGTCTGCATCTCCTTTGCTTTTTCATTGCTTTTTTGATCGCAGCGCTAGCTTGAGCACCCCCCATTTGTGCCAGCATGTTCGCCGGCCACTCACGCATTGTTTCGCGCCCGAGACTGCAAAAAAAAATGCCAAAGAAATTGCTACCTCCATGAGGTTTGGTCATTATCCCTGTGTCTTGGGCCCAGTTCCAAAGGATATGGCACGATTCTATTGGCAAGCTGCTTTGGTTCCCATACTATAAATTGGAATGTGTTTGTGTTTTTCTCCCGTGCTTGGTGATTGCAGCCGGGGCAGTCTTAGGCACTCGTGGCCTCCAAAGTCTCAAATGCTATCTGCCATTCCGAGATCAGGAGCCGCACGCGCTTCATGCTAGCTCCTTCATGGGACAACAGATGCCTTTGCCTGCCCAAGATGGCTGACACATACATTTCAAACAAAAACATAAATAAAAAACATAGATATATAGATAACTTAATCGATGCATAAATAAATGCATAACTAAAAATATTTCTCTCTATAGAAATGAAAGAACATATATGTATGTAATGCTGATGTATGCAAATGCATGTATACACAAAACAATGTTCACATATACAGGGTACGTACATTCATGAATAAGCGGAAATTGCAGGCGCGCCCATGCAAGCAACTAGCAATGCCGCTCCGTTTGAGCGTTTGACTGCGCAATCAAAAAAATATGTTGTATCATCACCTCCATATGAGCATGGCAAGGCTCACGTCTGGATCGCGATGGATGTCCGCCCGGCAGCGGGGCTTCAATCTCAAGCGCTAGGAGAAAAAGCGCGGGGTCCGCAATGAATGGCCCTCTGTGGGGCCGGTGCGGATTGTGGTTGGTAGTGGGGCCCCACCGGGGGCTGGGTGGCAATCAAACACAGTTGTGACAGCTGTGACATGGCTGGGATGGCGTGGCTGGAGCAGCGGTGAAATGTTTCAGGGGAGAAGATGGGATGATGGAAAGCACTTGAAGAAAGGGCGCGCCTGGGCCCTTGCCAAGATGATGACTCTAAGGACTTGGAGAAAAGCTGGAAAGCACCATTGCTTCTGACGCTGCTGGGTGGTAAAGCATGGGATGCTTGCGAACATCTTTGAACAGTTGCTGGCTGAGGGCACGGGCGAAACCTTACTGCTGACAACAGAAGAGATTTCTGGAAAAGGAGCAGCGTGACATGATGGGCGGGTTTTTAGGTGAAGTCTTTGGTCTGGCGGCTGTGGATCCCGAGAGCATGAAGCAATGGATGGCAACGGTCAGAGATGGTTTTGAAATGTGTCACCAGCGAGCCCAGCTGCATTTTCCGGCGCACGCTCAGGGATAGATCGCGCTCAACAATTGTGCTAGTGTTAGGAGCAAAAGGGCAAAGGGAACAGCGAAAGCCGAAGGAAGATTGGAATTTAACCTAGTATCGGTTGCTCTTCGAACATGCTTCCCAATCTACAAGGCCGTGGGTCGGAAGAGCAACGCTTCTGTCCTTCAGGTTGCGCCTAATGATGACGACCGATGTGAAGCTTAATGTGAGGATGTAGAAGCTTTCCTGGCAGAACACGAAATGGCCTTCAATGACGATAGTCTTGAGGGCGAAGACCGATCTGAATCTGAGGGCGCAGAAGCCTTGCTTGGCCATTCCCGGAGGAAGAAGATAGCCGAACCCCAGCAAGCATGTCAATTTGGGCGGCAGGGAAGAGACCTACAAGTTTCCGTGTAAAAACGGAGGGGTTTGGAAAAAGTAACTTCGTGATTAGGCAGGATGGCGGGCGGAACAACTGGTTCTCCCGAGCACACCAGTGAACTCTGTGGCGGTGGAAGCGCGTGGACAGGATGATGACTGGAAAGGCACTCCAGCCTTCGTCTGTGCCACTGAAGCTCATGGCATTTTTTCAGTCTGGTCTGGCGCGATCGACGGGTTGCGTCGTATTGGATTGGATTTGGAGGGGCCATGCTTGGCCCTATATAATATTTTGAAGATGCTACACCATGCACCAACAATTAATCTCTGAGCGTGGTCAGGACACAGTGCATGAGCACAATGTTGCATTTTTCCGGTCTGGAAAGAAACATCCGCTCTCGGGGCCCCGAATTGCAGTTGGAATGGGAGTCATTGATGCAACCGTGATCTCGGGCGACGTACCTCTCCTGATTGGGGGGCCGACGCTGGAGAAGATGAAAGCGCGCGCGGATTTCAGTGACTGCACCCTGCACCCTGCATTTCCGGAAGATGATCATGAACGCAGCTGGCCAAGTGACTGTACCCTGCGTGGATTTCAGTCACCGCACCCCAGCACTGCACCCTGCATTTCCTCAACACCCGGAGGGTTTTTCATTTGACATCCAGCAAGGGTCTGGGATGCGGAAAACAGGTAAGCAACGAACGGGATGAATTTAGACCAGCTCTTTTGGTAGCCTGCCCCCCCGAGGATGGGGGCATTTGGACCAAGTTAGAAGATCGCCTCTTGACGCCCGGCTTGTTCAGAAGTCTCGTCGACATGTTGCTGTTCGCGTGAAACAAATCCGTAAACAAGTCAAGAGAGGCGGGGATTTCTTCTTGGAACATCCATGGCCTTGAGATTTGAAATGGGCCTGAAGTTGAATCACTTAAGACTGAATAGACATGTGTGCTTATTGCTTGAAACGTCCTGATTCCAAAGTTGCCACTTCAAGAGGCGACAGGCACCCTGTGCCACTTCACCGAACCTGAGCCTTCGCAAAGTTTCAAGACATGCGCTGGTTGCAGAGCTCATAGACCTGTTGAAGGGAAATCGAAACATAGTCCATGGTTAGTGGCTTTGCGCAGCTCATACACCAAAGTTTGTTTCCAGCATGATGAGCATGTGCCAGGCGTATTGGACTCCTGTTCACGGGTGAAAGATTCTCACGAGTGAAGTGACCGAATGTCTTGCAAGCCTGCCTCTTCCCGACATTGAGGCGCCCAATGCAGAACAGGCGGGCGTTCCCTTAGCGTCTCACATGCAGCCGACGTGTCCACTGTCTTGAAGAGAGAACAGGCCATCAGATACTGCACAGCAATCTGGGTCGCACAGCACCAAAGACTATGTGGTAATGCATCACTTGGGACTCCATCAAAACAGCTCAGAAATTCGAGTGTCATGTTTGCAGAATTATAAGCGCACCCTGTCAGTTCGCTTCCAGCCAAGGCTTCTCGAGTCATGGAAGTTCAACGACAGAATTGGCCTCGATGCGAAACATTTTCCAGGGTGGCTCCCAAGTTCCATGTGTAAATGTCATTGGCTGTGCAACCTCACTTCAACTCACGGCACCTATTTTCCGAAGAGAGACTGTTGAGATCTTGAGAGGCGCTCTTCGCCGTTCGTGGTTTTCAGTCCTGGCCCGGATCATCACTGGGTCTCTGCGAGTGCTGGATGAATGCCGTCCTCAAACAAGTGAAAAATTCACTCACTGCTGCATCATGGAAACCCAAGCTGCCAAGAATGCTCCCATCTGTGAAAGCGGCACCGGCCCTGATCACTTGGTGTTCGGTAGGGTAGGAATCCCATAATCCCACAAGTCTTTTTCGGCAAAATACTCTTATTCTGCCTCGGATGCAGCGCGCTTGCTGATGCGGGAAATCAACGTGCGCAAGCCATTTGCCAGTGCGCACGCTTCGCAGTCTTGCAATGTCAAGACAGCCGCGCCTTGAGACTTGCCGTGCGTGGCAGCCCTAGGCCACGACGTGACTTTGTTTCAGATGCCTAGGCCTACTACAGGAAGTTTGAGAAATTGCGCGTGGTATTTTGCTTAGGCTCGAAAGCAGCTTTCCAGGCGCTGCCCGGAACATCTCCGCCTGGCAACATCCGAAGAGAGAACCGCAGCACAACCCGACAGCTCGGCTTGGTACTAGTGACCTTCCCAGGTTTGAGGCCCCAATAGAAAAAGGTACAGTTTCCCAAGGGTGTGTTTGTTGACTTGGCGAACCAAGATGCGTCACAACAGCCTGAAACAATGGAGCAGCGTGTGCAGCAAGATGCCTTTGCTAAAACTGCCGCAGAGCGAAATGGTCCAGAACTGTGGAAACAAGCAAAATCTGCTGCAAGCTCTCGCGGCCGAATCATCAGCTATGTCCACTGTTGCAGGGGTTCGTAGTGGTTCTCATGAGCATCCAAAAGCAATTCCAACACACACACGAAGTCAATTGCAAAGGGTTTGTCAAGGCTGAAGATTATGGGCCTATCCAGAAGGTTAGGCACAATTAAAAGGCCCTGCCAGTTAGACCACCAGCTATGGAATGCGATGGCTTTGCTGAGATGATGTAAGAAAGTCCGCTGCAGGTCAAAGATCAACATACGCAAGAACCCCATTCAGAGCAAAGCTCCAACAGCCCTGGGGGAAGCAGTTCCACAAGAAAGGCAAGCGGATGATCGGCAGTCTGTCCGAGCACGGGAAGAACTTAGCCTGACCAACCCGCCCATGGTCATGAAGCCTTGAGAGCCAAGGTCTCTGTAAGTAGCCCGGTGTCTCCAATCGAAGTGTTGATGGCGGCCCTTCTCCAAAACCGCGTGCAAAAGGAACTGAAACCAACAAGCCATTCACATGCCCTGCAGTCAAAGATCGATGGATCCAAAACTGCTGAATGGGAAACTGGTTTAAGCTAAAATGCAATGACTGTGAGCTGGGGTCGCGGTGAAGGTGGCCATAGCACTCGTCATCCTCATGCACATCTTCCCTTCCATCCTCTTTTGATCTACTCCCTCCTAGTTTTGAGCATGAACTCTGAGTTTCAATCCGCTGATCATCACAGTAAGTGTGGCTCTATCCTACCAATGACAGTTGCTTCAGCGACCATCGATGCCATCCATTAGCTCACAGCTGCAGCGGTGCCATAAGCTTGGGCTTGACCAGCCAAGGTGGATGCCACCTTTCGTGGCAGGCTGTCCTCTTACCGCATTGAATCTCCATAGTTACGGTTCTTCACTGTAGACCGCACTGCAGAACTCACAGTTTCCTTGACGTCGTTTTCGGTATGGAAAGGGCGCCTTCAATCTGCTGATTGCTGCTGCATATAGACCGCCCCTTGTTCACAAGTGTTTCCGTCGTTTGCGCGCTCCTAGAACGCCGTGCAATGTTGGAGCTTGGCCACCTGTAGTTGGCTCACACGAATATTAAAGGCAACAGTCTATTTGAGACCCTTCCCACTGGCCACCGCGTGCTTCAGCATCAAAGGCGCGCCGCCAATTAGAGCGGGGCATCGTTGGATCCATACGCGTTGCCTGTTACCGAAATGACAGCATCGGCGCTCATTTCCTGGGATACCTCCTGTAGGTTGGTGAGCAAACAAGAGAGCTTTTAATGACGCCGGGTTGCAAAAGCCACTTGCTGCGAACCAGAATTTGAAGGGTCAGTGCCCTAGAAAACGACGCCATGTCGGAGGGTGACACAGGCCTGAACTGAGCGTCATTTTGAAATCAGGAACCAACACCTGGCTTTAATTTGGCTTCCATCTTCATCCGAAATGTTGAGGACAACACACCTGCTACCCGGCGGCAAATGCACCCTTCACGCGGGCGCTGCCGAAGCAACCTTGGCCATTGAGGGTTCGATCTGCTAGAGGCTTGGTTTATAGGTCACGCGTGGGTTGATGGTGTCTGGCGGTTAAGATTAGTAGACTCCCAGTGGGGCGTCTTTGAGTTTCCAGCGATGAATTTGCGAAATGTTTGTGGGGGACCTAGGCCCCATGTGTAAGCTTCCCACTGGAACGCGCCTGGTGAAGTTTCTTTACCGGTCTTGGGGATGATCGGTGCGTCATGGGTTGATTGATTTAGGTTTTGCTCTTTCTGGAAGGGATGAGGGGTGACGGATGATGATGATGATGATGATGATGGTGATGATGATGATGATGATGATGATGCTGAAAGATGAGAAACGATGAAAGATGCGTAGAGGTTTCTCTGTACAACAGCTTCTGTGTGTAAAAGCTCTTCTGTGTAAAAGCGTCTGTCTGTAAACGCCTCTTTGTGTAAAAGCTCTTGTGTGTAAAATCTCCTGTACGTAAAAGTTTCTGTGTGTAAACGTTTCCTCTGTGAAAAAAAGGTTCTCTGTATAAAAGCTCTTCTTTGCAAAAACCCCTCTGTGTAAAGACTCCTGTATGTAAGCGCGTCTGTGTAAAAGTTCCGTGTGTAATCCCGTCTGTGTGCAAAAGCCCTTCTGCGTAAAAGCTTCTGCGTGTAAACGCGTCTTCGTGTAAAAACTCTTCTGCGCAAAGACTCCCCTGCGTGAACCTTCTGTGTGTAAAAGCTTTCTCTGTGTAAAGGTTTCTGCGTGCAAAACATTTCTGTGTAAAAGCTTTTTTGTGTGAAAGCTCTCATGTGCAAAGGCTTGTCTGTGTAAAATCTCCTGTGTGTAAAGGTTTCCGTGTGTAAATGCGTCTGTATGTACCAACTCTTCTGTGTAAAAGATACTGTGTGTAAAAGCGTCTTTGTGTAAAAATTCTTCTGTGTAACATCGCCTCTGTGTAAACTGCTTCTGTGTGCAAAAGGTTTCTCTGTGTAAAGGCTTCTGTGTAAACGCGTTTGTGTGTAAAACCCTCTTTCTGTACAAGCTCTTCTGTGTAAAGACTTCTCTGTGCAAAAGCTTCTGCGTAAAAAGCCGCCTGCGCGTAAAAACTTCTGTACGTAAAATCGTCTGCGCGCAAAAGCTTCTGTCTCTCCTGTGTCAAAGTTTCTGTGTGTAAAAGCTTCTGTGTGTACAAGCTCTTCAATGTAAAGACTCCTGTGTATAAACGCATCTTTGTGTCAAAGCACTTCAACGTAAAGCGTCCTGTGTAAAAGCTTCTGTGGGAAAGCTTCTGTGAGCAGAAGCTTCTGTGTTTCAAAGCTTCTGTGTGTAAAAGCTCTTCAGCGTAAAGACTCCTGTGTGTAAACGCGCCTTTGTGTAAAAGCTCTTCAGCGTAAAGACTCCTCTGTGTAAAAGCTTCTGCGGGTAAAAGCTTCGGTGCGCAAAAGCTTCTGTGTTTAACAGCTGCTGTTATGGAAGTTTAACTCCTGAGTGTTAACTCCTGAGTATCAACTCCTGAGTATTAACTTCTGTGTATAGGCTCCTGTGTTAAACTCCTGACTGTTAACTCCTGGGCATGGCCTCCTGAGTATTGACCCCTGTGTAACACTCCTGTGTGACAACTCCTGTGTAATAACTCCTGTGTAACTACTGTGTACCAACTCCTGTGTATCAACTCCTGTGTATCAACTTCTGTGGAAAAACGTGTGTGTAGCAACTCCTGCATGTAACATGGTGTATGTGAGGTACATGAAGTCGATACAGGTGATGTGGATAATGCCTTTGATTGAAGCTGATGTAGAGGATGTAAATGAAACGATGTACATCATGAGTTTGACGTGCATGAAGTTGATTGATGATTGAAGTTGATGCAGGTGACAGGGAAGAAGAAGATGATGATGATGGTGGCGGTGGTGGTGATGAAGATGAAGTTGATGTAGGAGGAAGTTGATGTACGAGGAAGTTGATGTAAGAGGAAGTTGCTGTAGGAGGAAGTTGATGTAGGTGACAGTGGAGAT
Source organism: Symbiodinium sp. clade C Y103 (assembly GCA_003297045.1). NCBI lineage: Eukaryota > Dinophyceae > Suessiales > Symbiodiniaceae > Cladocopium > Cladocopium sp. clade C. The sequence goes on from BGPT01002641.1 coordinate 25,439, forward strand.
GATGATGATGATGATGATGATGAAGAAGAAGAAGAAGTTTTTGTACATGATGTAGGCGATGTTGTGTAAATGAAGTGAAAAGATCATGTAGCCGTTCTTTGGGAAAAACCCTTTGCCGGAGCTTTCGGGAAAATCCCATTGGTGGGACCGCTGACAGCAAAAGACTTGATATATGACAATTTCACATCCCTATTTTCAGTATCCGAGGCGGATGATAAGTGAGTAGCTAGTTCGACACAGCATGGCTCGCTGCGGGCTCGCTGACCAGTGGTGTCGGTTGATCTTAGCCGATGGTCTGACCAAGGACCAATTAGATCCTGCACGCTTGCTTCGTTCAGCTCACTTTGGGAGTATCAGAGCACTCAAAGCCGCAGTCCTCACAGAAAAAGGGCATGCTCATTTGCATAGAGAGGGATTGCAGAAATTTTCAGCACATGCAAGCTGAAGATCAGCAGGAAGAAGCCAAGTATCAGAGACAGTCTCGTAATTCAGCGCCGTCGTCATCCGTAGCAGCCATGGGTAGGACGTGGGCAGAATTCGTGCATGGGGGTTTGCTTGCTTAAGAAAACGTAAAGCCACGAAGAAGGTAAGGAACATCCTGACTTTTCCAATGCCTCCAATCGGCCGCTTTTGACTTTGAGGTCGCATTGATGATCAATATCCGTCGTCAAACTGACATGTGGGAAGCTGCTGTGAAAGCAGCAGATCGTGCTCAAGTCACACAGGCTGTGGCTAGCAGTTCTCAGAGCAGTGGGGGTAGCATGCATGATGGAAGCAAAAGTTGGCCTTCCTCATTCTGTCAAGATCTTGCGGGGGATGACACTTTCGGGTGCATCCCAGGTGCGCCTGATACCCTGCAAGCGCCGGTTGTGCCAAGTTCAAAGGGAACCCGGCAAGAAGGAAGGCAAGACCACTTTTGCAAAAGGAGGGGGCAATCAGGGAAGCAAAACGGTATGTTCGTTGCCCAAGGTTGCCCATCGAAAGTTGCCCTATCCGGACATGATCCAGATCGCACCCACTCACCATGGAGACATGAAGAGTTATCTGAACCGGGTGCTGCAGAGCAACATGAAGTCAGCCAAGTTGGATGGCTTGAAGGCCAATCTAGAAGCATCGAAGTACGGGCGGGATTATGTCAGCGTGGTGATCCAGGCGCCAATGCAGTCCGGGAGTTTGGACCATAGAAGACTTCACGGGATAATTTTCTTTTCATATTATACGGAAAGTTTTTTCACCACCCCCGAATGAGCATGGCGGGGTTCATGCATGGATCACCATGGACCTGCGCACGGCAGCGGGACTTCAATCTAGACCGATAGAAAAGCGCGAGGACTGCAAGGGTTGGCCCCCAGTGGGGCCCGTGCCAATTGTGATACATACAAGCATACATACGTACATACATACTCGCATAGATAGATAGATAGATAGATAGATAGATAGATAGATAGATAGATAGATAGATAGATAGATAGATAGATAGATAGATAGATAGATAGATAGATAGGACGGATGGATGGATAGACATACATACATACATACATACATACATACATACATACATACATACATACATACATACATACATACACGCAAATTCGAATATATCCGTCTACATCTGCACCTACATCTACACCTACACCTACATCTACATCTATATATTTCTACATTTATTTCTTCAAATAATGTTTGAAAATACCCGTTACATATATGTACAACAGTTATCAACAGTTTACATATAATTAATTATAATTACATATATACAAACGCTCGGACATAAACAGGTACGTTTCAAAATCAGTGTATGTCTCTCCTCAGTCTCAGTCTCTCTCTTTCTCTCTCTCTCTCTCTCTCTCCCTCTCTCTCTCTCTCTCCCCCTGAATCACTTGCCAACATGCTGCAACTACTGTACCTTTACCTTTGATCACCTGTACTGGAAACTGACCCTGCAGAGTAAAACTCCTCCAGCAGCCACCAGGCCTCAAAAACTGACAATCGTGGAGGACCAGGCAAGGAACCTACCCGAAATCATTGGCAATACCCGTCAAACCTGATGCTCACCAGTAGCATGCCTTTGACAATCACGGCTTTTATCGAAGTATATCCAAGTGTACAAGGCCAGCAATCCAACAATCTTTGTGGAGGAGAGACATGACAGAATGCGGCCAAACAAAGCAAATAAGAACTCGGCTTGCTGACCGCTCTAGTCAGTCATTCGCTGTTCCACGGCACCTGGGCTTCTTGGTGACGGAGGCGGGCTGAAGCACAAATGTGGCACCTGGTTCGAATTCCTTAAGTAAGCAATTCTGCTGAACCACTCTAACTCTATCTGTACGTCTGTCAGCAATGCGATGTAATGAGGAAGATAAGGCAACGTAGTTCAACATAATGGTATGTATGTATGCATGTATGCATGTAAGTATGCATTTATGTATGCATGTATGTAAGCATGTATGTAAGCATGTATGTATGTATGCATGCATGGATGGATGCATGCATTGCAGGCCTATATGTATGTATGCATGCACGTACATACGTACGTAGGTAGGTGGGTAGGTACAGTAGGTAGGTAGGTAGGTCGGTCGGTAGGTAGGTAGGTAGGTACGTCAGCATGTATGTTCATTTTTGTTGATAAGTATATGTTGATATGATGAGAAAAAGGTTGTCTTTTCTGATCATATGATCTTAATCGTAAATTTTTACACAAACACAAACACGTCTTACAGTCAAATGAACATGATAGCCCATCCACATGTCACGTTGGCACCAAAGAAACTAAAATTACATCGAGGCATATCAAAACGATGATCAAGTCTAGTCTAGTGAAATCTTTTTCGTGGGCGAGTAAGGCGCATGTACATGCATGTACGACAATTTCGTTCTTGGCGCCGTTGTGCTTTCAGGACTTATTTTGGAAAGCTTTGCTGGGCCTTGCATGGATCTGAGATATGTGCTTGAAGATGCTTGTCCAGCAAAATGGTTTTACTGGTTATGAGGTGCATTGAAGAAATATTTTCCAAGCAAAGGCATGGGTGGCTGAGTCGGGGCTTCCCAAGATTCGGATCATGTGTTGTCTTGCCAAAAGAATCGCTCATTTGCTTCTCTATGCGAGGCCCAAGGTCCATCCTGCCAAATCAAAACACCCAATTTCTCTTGAGCAATGTCATCATATGAACCGTGCAAGGGGAGCGGGAAGGCAAAGTGAACAAAAGCATGCTGCTAGGCTTGATTTGCATTTAGGTTTTGCATATCACCGCAGGAAGGTGCGGATAGAAAGTTCACGGTTGGGAAAACAAAGTGTATGTTCGAGGAACAAATGAGAAAGCATTCGCCGGAATTGGGGCAAATTAGGCTCATGTAAACTGATGTAAACTGTCTATTTGTTGGGAGGACTTTTGAGAAAAACCACACAGTAACCCAGAAACAATTGAGGTAGTAGAAAAACCACGTATAAATTTGCTATTACCGTTTTCGCCTTATCTTTTTTTGTTTCTTCATTATCGTTTTACAGGCTTTCGGCGTTCCGCCATATATTCAAGCAGACCTGAAGAGGTTCATGCCCATGCGGACGCCATTAAGAAATCATCTTATTTGCTTAATTTCCACTGAGCTATGTATTTATTCTTTCTATCAGGCTAGGGTTTCCCTCTTTGGGGCGAATCTCCATGGCGGAGTGCTCAGTGGGCGGTGTTTGAAGCTGGTTTTCGGTTGATTTTGTTGTCGTTTTTGTTATCGTTTTGTTATCGTTTTGTGTCACGTAGATTCTCCCAATCTGTGGTCCGTGGGACATACTTGATCTGTTCTTCATACACATGCTAGAGGCGCATCAACAGGTGCATTCCAACTCGGATATCGCTAGAATCACCATCCGTATCAGTAACATGATCTTGATATATGTTGACATACATGTTACATGTTCATTATACTTGTGGTTATCGTTTTTTTCTTCCTTATCGTTTTGCAGTGAATGGGCTGTGTCAAGGAAAAGTGGGGACCTGCTTAGCTAAATCTAATTGACGGGGGTTTCTTTATTTCCGCAATTTGCACGTCTGAGCTTTACAACAAGAATATGAACAAGTTGTCAAGAGCTGGGCACTTTGCAAACCTCATTGCTTGGCCGCCACACGGCGCACAACCTCCAAACCTTGTCGGTCAAGCTCCTGAAAATTGGATTGCGGCAAATATCTGCATATGAGTTGGTCAATGCAACTCTCAGAGAAATCAAGCGCATAGGATTTGTGCAAAGAGTCGGAACAGTTGAAGTCAAAAGAGGAAGAATAGTTTCAAGATGTTTCAAGAATAATATGGACTAAATATGACTAAATGGGAAAGGCGGAAACCAATTAGTGGTGAGCTCTTGTCTGCGCAGGGTAACTGTGCAGTGTTGTTGTTGCCTATTCATCACCCAAATCGACTCTATTATTTTTGGTTCCTTCGTCTCTTTGAAATGGGCAAAGAGAGTAAAGCCTCCCCAGGAAGGAACCTTGACTAGCGCGAGCACGGCGCAAAGGATGTTGTCGCCTGTGCGGCCGTTGGGGACCTGGCACGTTACTGGCAGCTGCTAGCAATCCCAGCAAGAAACTGAATAGCTGACCCAAACGATTGTTTTGGGAGGATTGGGAATTGGCTAGTGAATCTACCTGCGCTTTGCCAAAGCTTTGCCAAGCCTTGTCAAATATCAGATCACACATTATCATACTGAATGTCCTTCAACCAAACAGTCAAACCAAAGCAAACTGATAAAGCACCTAGTCAGTGGTTGCAACATGTTGCAACAATGTGCAGCGGAATCTTTCAACATCTTTCAACTTTTTATTGCGAAAACAAGGCTCAGAAGTCGCAAGTCGCACGGGGCAAACGAAAACATGTTCGTTCCAGGCTCTGAAGACGAAGACTGTTCCAAACTGTTCTGCTGAAGTTTCCACAAATCTCCCCTGAGCGTCTTGCTGACACTTCTGGTCTTGACCTGAGCAATACAAACAAATACTTGTATGGCCTGTCATGGTCTACCCACCTCAAGACGTTCTATGCGATGCTATACGTGGAAGAATGGAGGGGGCGTTACTTCGGATTTCCGTAAATCTTTCCTGATAAATACAGTAGATATTAATATTAAAAGCAACCACATCAAAAGCTGGATAATTCCAATATTCCAGAGTCCGGCTTCAAGAAAGCACAGATTCACACTTTCGAGTGGAACAAGTAGAACGAGAATAGTAAGCGCCCCCTATCTCCATGAAACTTTGCAACACGCTACATGATGTTTGGTGCAACCCCTCGATTTAAGTTGGACTGTGGGACTGGGTTACAACATGTGGGATCGAATTGAGTTGCAAGCCCTGGCACATCGCCCCAAGCGAGTGGAGCCCCTTGTCCTGAACGCAAACTGTCAAAGCTTCCCAAGTGGTGCACCTGTCAAATCCACTGTCATGCAAATACAAGACTTTAATACCCTCCTTCAAAGAATCATGTATAAACGCGCACGCATGTGTCTTTCTCTCTGTTCTGTCTATATGTATATATCATGATAATCATATAGATTCATACGAGTTGTGTCCGGCCGTGCTGGGGCGGATGTTTCGAACAAGATCAGTGACTATAAGAAATCAATGGCCAATAAGGGATTCTTTGAAATGAAAAAGAAATGAAAGATGGAAGTTGTGGGGTGCATCAGCGAATAGACAAATGGTTGCTGAAATGACATGGGGCACCTGACATATATGAATGAATGAATGATTGATGATCGATTAAGTGAATGAATGGATGACTGAACATGTTCTCTGAGCTGCTTCTCCTCTAAGCCGCCTCTTACTTGGACTACTTCTTCGCTGAGGTGAACCTTTTCTCGGCTACCTCTTCTCTGAGCCGCCTCTTATCTGGGCTGCTTCATCTCTGACCTGAACTCTGCTCATCTCTTCTCAGCTCTGAGCTCTTCTCATCTCTTCTCAGCTCATCGCTTCTCAGCTCATGTTAACTCTTCTCATCTCTTCTCAGATCATCTCAACTCTTCTCATCTAAGCTCTTCTCAGCCCTTGTCAGCTTGTTGTGGTTGCCGGCAACATGGAAGTTTCTTATCTAGACTTCGTTTGCCAAACTATGCAAGTTGTGTGCCGAGGTAAGCATGTGCCAGCGTTAAGCGGCCGGGAATTCTTGCTCATCGGACAGGATTTGACGTAAAGGCTGATGCCCAATTGAAGCCAAATATGGCTAAATATTGCGCAACATTGCTGAACACACAGAGTCCTCTTCGCCTGTCCGCATTTTGTTGTCGAGGTTCGAGCAGGTCAGCCTCCAAACTGCAAGGCACCGAAATTGTGCATCCTTTCATCAAGCAATTACACTATAGTGCCATGAGATACCATTGTACAATGTTGGGCCACCGGGCCCCAAATTCAAACTTTTGGAGGACTGCAATATGCTGCACCATTTGATTGGCCCGGAATTGCTGAGGTGTATATTTCATCATCAGCCCTACCAACGTAGCGCGCAAGCGCATCATCATCAGTTGCCCGTCAAGCAAATGGCATGTTCTTTTTCTCGTGGCCTGTTTGCATGGAAAACTGGACTTGTACCCGCAACCTGATATTATCTGAATGGTAATCCAGCCCCACTAGTCATTCCAGCAATCTTGCATGCAGCATAGCTGCGCTTTCAACGTGGGGCCCGCGACAATGTTTGAGAAGTTCCAGGAGAAGTGAGAGAACTTTCCGAACAATATTTGACAATGTTTCCACACAATCGTTTGAGGTCAGTACACTGTGAAGGCCCAAGCCATGATCACCCTGTTATGTCGGAGCTTTCCCCTGCGGCTCTCAGTCAGCCACATCCTGTACCGTAGGCGCAGCTGGCGCAGAGCGAAAATGTCCGCGACCAGAAACTGTCACACCTGCCCCGACATGACGGTTGAATATTTCAAGGGTCGACGTTCAGAAAAAAAGACCAGATAATCATTAGATAGTCCCACATCTTGATAGAATCTTGAGCTTTCTGGTTGGTATCAACAGGGAATGGTGAACAAGGATGAAGAAAGTGAATGATGAGCGGACTGGGAAGATAGCAAGATCAAGATAGAAAGAGAGAGAGAGAGATAGATAGATAGATAGATAGATAGATAGATGGATAGATGGATAGATGGATAGATGGATAGATGGATAGATGGATAGATGGATAGA
>BGPT01002641.1:32628-48809 GCA_003297045.1 Symbiodinium sp. clade C Y103
ATAGATGGATAGATGGATAGATGGATAGATGGATAGATGGATAGATGGATAGATGGATAGATGGATAGATGGATAGATGGATAGATGGATAGATTGATAGATTGATAGATTGATCGATAGATCGATAGATCGATAGATGGAAAGATGGAAAGATGGAAAGATGGATGGATGGATGGACGGATGGATGGATGGATGGATGGATAGATAGATAGATAGATAGATAGATAGATATAGTAATAGATTGATTGATAGATTGATTGATAGATAGAAAAAATAGATATAGATAAGATAGATAAGATAGATCAGATAGACAAAATAGATAAAATAGATAAGATAGATTAGATAGATAAGATAGATTAGTTGATAGATTAGATAAATTAGATAGATTAGATAGATTAGATAGATCAGATAGATTAGGTAGATTAGATGATTAGATGGATTAGATAGATTAGATAGATTGAATAGATTAGATAGATTGGATAGATTAGATAGATTAGATAGATTGGATTAGATTGGATTAGATTGGATTAGATTGGATTAGATTAGATAAGATTCGATAGATAGGTAGACAGATAGACAGACAAATAGACAAACAAATAGATAGATAGATGGATAGATGGATGGATGGAGGATGGACGGATAGATAGCAGCCAGGCGCGTGGAAGTGGCAACAAGCTAGTCCAGAAAGGCACGAAGCGTCGCGCTTGTCATGCAAAGCAGCAGCGGCAGCTAAAGCGGCCAGGCGCGCGGAAACAACAGCAAGCCAGTCCAGAGAGGCACGACGTGCCGCGCTGGCCACTGACAAACAGAAGCAGAGACAGAGAAGATGGATGCAGAAAGCTGAAAGAAAAAAGTTGAAAAAAGAAAATGGATAGAGAGAGCCGAGTATATATATACAGATAAATTGATAGAGAGCTAAGTTGAATGAGATATAGAGGAGGGAAAGGAGGAGGGAGGACGGCGGGACGAGGTCGGAGGAGGATGGAGGATGGAGGAGGAGGCGGCAGGTAGTGCAGCACAAAAAACAAGGACCCCAAAGAGTGATGCGGGAACAAAACATCGATATACAAAGAAAAACATATGTAGCATATATATATATATACATACGTGTATACATACATGTATCTTTTCAATATTTGAATCTATCTACATATCTATTGTATTCGGTATGTCATCGAAATATACTGTATAAAGAGTAAAGCGATTTTAGCTAGGAAACAAATGCAGTCAAGAAATACTGCATCTTTGACCTGAAAACTGTTTCTTGAAGGGAAAACAGCACCATTTTCTCAGATGCATATTCCAAGGGGGGAATTTTATTTTCTTGGAACGCATCCTGAAACCTATTGACAGAAAGCCTCGACGTGTTGAAAAAGACACTGCATGATTTGCAGTGATAATGTTTCCATCGAGGAATGTTGCACCTTCCAAAAGTTGGCATAACCATGCATAGACCCATTTCTTTTGAAAACGATAGCGCGCAATTGAAATGAAAAAGTGCCTGTTCAACAGAAAAGTTGTTTCCAACAAATAGCATCTGCGATGTGAAAGCAGCATCCTCTAATTTGCTTTAACGGAATGCTGCATATTCAAAGGAAATGGGTGTTCGAAGGAAAACCGGTTGTGAAGAACCTATCTTATTTGCATAGTTTGCAACAATGCTGCTTCTTTGGAGGGGTTCGTACCATGCTTTTACAAGCGACATATACTCACTAAATCACAATTTCTTTCAAACGGTGAAAGATGATCTAGATATTTTCAGTACCAAGATTGTATAGAAATGTTGCATTGGGCAATCAGCAGGCTGTATTTGCGCTAGATATAGGTTGTATATATGTACTGTACAGTAGTATATAGTTATATAGAGGGAGTATATAGTTATATAGAGGGAGTATATAGTTCGCATGTGCATGGAGTGGGTTGATAGGCCAAAAAATACCAATACCACACAAAATATGAGGTAGATCCCACTGGGGGGGGCTCGTGGCCGGGGGATGGGATTATATACATATATAATACTGATATATTTTACCTGAATATATGTGTATATATATATATATAGGTACCCAACTAACATTACGTGCAGACCCTGTGGTTTGCCCGGAGGGCAAACCACGTTTTTTTTTTGGTTTTCTTAAACCAACCATCAATTAGGGCCTCATTTCGGGTTTTTATAAGTTATCATAAGTTATAGAAACCCCCGGCCCCATGGAACAACTACGCATACTTCAATTAGGGTTTCATTTCGGGTTTTTATAAGTTATCATAAGTTATAAAATCCCTCGGCCCCATGGAACAACTACGCATATTTCAATTAGGGTTTCATTTCGGGTTTTTATAATTTATCAGAAGTTATAGAAACCCCCGGCCCCATGGAACAACTACGCATGCTTCAATTAGGGTTTCATTTCGGGTTATAAGTTATCATAAGTTATAGAATCCCCCGGCCCCATGGAACAACTACGCATGCTTCAATGAGGGTTTCATTTAGGCTTTATATAAGTTATCATGATATACATGATCTTGACGTTGACGACAACATCAATTACGAGTCACGGGCAAACCATAGGCTCTTGCCGTAACATTATGTACCTATATAGTATATAATACCTTGCCTCATCACTATCCATATACTCCTTACACCCTACATATACTACCTACACATGTTTCATAGCGCACCTATATACGACTCATTGCATAGCGTGCCTACTGTATGCGTATATACTCCTGTAAGCTCCCTCTATACTCTCCATGTACTCCCTATAAACTGGATATCAACCACTTACAGCTGCACTAACATGGCACGTGTAGGACTGTTGTTGTTGGGAACCTCCCCCCCAGGCCCGGGGAAGAGGGAGCCACCTGGCTGGGGGAGGGTGGGGCTGTGGTGATCCCTGCTCACACACTTGTATAGAAACGTCGCTATGAATTTGGTATCTAGAGTGCATTCGTCGTGCAACAACACCCCAATAGGCCTGACATGACAGGGAAGGGAATGGNACACACTTGTATAGAAACGTCGCTATGAATTTGGTATCTAGAGTGCATTCGTCGTGCAACAACACCCCAATAGGCCTGACATGACAGGGAAGGGAATGGGATAGAACTTGACTTTCCATGATCGATCGAAGGAACAAAATAAAATAAGATCGACGATCAAGTCATTGTCCAGCAGTAATAGGTATCCAAAACTGAAAAAGGCAGATTGCGACAACAGTGCAGGAAAAACGAAAAGGTTCGGAGAGGGGTTCTTGGCTTAGCCCCATGCCATGACGAATGGAAAAATGCAGGTACGCCAGACTGATCAGGTCTGGTATNGCAGGAAAAACGAAAAGGTTCGGAGAGGGGTTCTTGGCTTAGCCCCATGCCATGACGAATGGAAAAATGCAGGTACGCCAGACTGATCAGGTCTGGTATCACCACCAATTGCAAGTGTCTTCGTTGGCAGTAGACTTGCAATGGTGCTACTGCCCCCTGCAGAAGTTTTACCTCTATTCAGAGGTTACACACACACACACACATATACATATATTTAATATATATATATATATATGTGTGTGTATGTATACTGTAAATGTAATAATCTATTTATGTACAAAAGCACATGTATGTCATGTGTGTATATGTACACCTATTATATATTATTATATAAGATCTGTCTGTACATTTGCTGTGATTCTATCCAGCTCGGCATCACACAAATCGTATGCAACTTGAGCGCAGGGTGAATGCGAAAGCTGATTCACCACCTCGAATCACCTTACAATACCACTACAGCAGGGAATGTTATCTTTGAACATGCACTGTAACCTTGAAGGCTGAGGAAGCTCATGCAAACACCACACTCTTTGTCTCGGACTGGAAGCCTTCACCAGGCAAATCAGCGCGGTCGGCATCACCAGGCAAATCAGCGCGGTCAGCACAAGGATCAGCGCCTTTGGTTGGCTGAGTAGATGACTGAAGTACAGCTGAACACTCGGTGGTTGGTTTGTACAGCTTTTCCATGTTCTTCTTGTGCTTCGTTGCAGCTTTGTTGTGGCAAACATAATAAAGCCTTTTGTGACAGAAGTGGTTGCAACCTGGCTAAGACGGCTAAGACTGGCGCATCATACGCCAAGCTGATGGGTGTCAGAGCTTAGCTGACGCTAAGGGCGAAAGGTGTGATGAGTGGTGGGTCAAGAGGATGTGTAGGTGATTGTGTGTGGGGGTTGTTCAAATTGTGGCTTCCTAAAGCTGCCCTTTCGCCGCGCTTTCGCGAACTTTTATAAACTTTTCGCGCCTTTGCACCCAACCAGAATAGGGAGGGACAGGGAGGTATTATTGTGTATTCGCGTGCATGTTTGGTACCAAGGGTTTACATGGGAATTGCAAAGGACATATCGCTTATAATTATATACAAAAGGGGAAGTGGACGCATTCGACTAAGTCGTTTTTCAAATGGCCGACAACGGAAGCACAAGTTGAAACAACTTTGAAGTTTTCTTTGAAGTTGCAACATTGCAAGACAAACTAGACCATTTTGGGCCAGGGCGGGATCCTTGCAGACTCCTCTTTCGCCAACCTTTGGCGAACCTTTCGCGGATTTCTCGCCTACAAAAATGTCTTTTAGAAACTAATGTTCCATGAGAAGATGACTTGCGTGATTTTGCTGGGCGCGTGTTTCACTTCCGACACTCAAACCCTTTCCATCCCTTTCCTATCTCCCAAAATTATTGTTCAATGGCTTGCACAACCGTGAACTGCCAGGAGATCTAGTCTACTCACTGAATAGGGGTAGTTCGCGCTATCGCGGCCTTTCGCAACTGCAGTGAAACCAAGGTCCATATTAGCGGCTGTCACTGGAGTACTAAAAATCTTACTTGGGTTTTAGAACGCTCCCCACGTGCATCAAATGGATGTATACAAATGCCACTATATACACAAACTCTAGCACTCTGGGGAGGGACCTTTGCTTTGCATTGCGCATGCTCACCAACAAGTGGCTTCTTGCAACAAATACAGCAAAAGTGGATTGAAGAAAAATACATGGCTGAAGGGTGTTGTTCCTTGTGAAGTGGAAAATCATTCAAAATCAGTCCTCAGAGCCATGGCAGTGTTTGCAATTTTCCATTTTGCACGCCCTTGGCTGCCCTTGGGACCCGATCTAGGCGCTGCTGAATCCTTTGGTCGAGCAGTCCAGTCATCTTTATTGCTTCTATGTTTTTGCCACTGGCTTGTTGTTCAGCCCTCAGTTGGTAGTCTCTGCTCATTCTCGGGGCTCAACATGGCCCCAAGCACATGCAAGATGAGATGTAATTCAAGGACGTTGCCACGGCCATCTGTATGTCAAACTGAATCCTTCTAGCTGTGGACACTCACGATGGTTTGCTTCTTCCTCTTGCCCTGGGGCATGGCTGTAGTGGAAACCTATGCAATGCTGTGAAGGAGCAGGAACTCCAACTCCCTGAGACAGTAAGCACATATAGTCAGTGATTTGGTGGAAGAATCAAGAATCCATCCGTTTGATCCGTTTGTGGAATTCATTGCTGACCTAAAAGGACCGAAAATCCCAAGATACATCAAAATACTGTAACTGACGACTGTACATCGCAATGCATAGTTGCCTGTCACTTTTGATCTTCAGATTTCAATTTTCAACCGCTTAACCTGTGAAGGGAACCTAACCTATTCGCCTATTCACCACTTCCTCCACCTTTTGCTTTCTCATGCTTTCTCTATTGCCTTTCTGGTTCTTTGCTTCTCTATCTTGCGGACCTGCTCATTTGCTCGGATCAGGATTTTCTCGTGTTCAACCCCAGCAAGGGTTGAGGGAAGCTCATGCGGAACCTAGAAAATTCAGGCGAGCTGCACTGAAGAACTCAGAGAGGTTTTCTAACGGCTACTGCTCTTGCAGAGTCAACTACGCAAGTAGAGATTTTGAAGTCTCCAAGCGATCAATGAATTTAAGTATAACGCTGGTTGAGTCAGCCATAGGGCTTCTGCCGCTATCGTATTGCACCCAGGTGTATTCATTCCTCGTTGTGTCCGATGATCTAAAGAAGACCAAAAATCACAACATGCTGTGACGCAGCTTCAAGCAATGTTACAAGATGCTTCTTTGAACTTCCTTGCATGTAAGACTTCTCATGTGTGCTACAGTGCTACAGTATGTAGAGAAGAATCTGGAAGAAAGATGACTGGCAAAATGCCTTCAACTGTCAGCTGTCAGCTCGCATCAGCTTGCCTGCTAGGGTGTCGACTCCACCAAAGTCCAACTCAGATCAAAATGTACTCAGTGTCCGCTGAAAGTTTCCAATCACAGTTGTGACCAAGTTTTCTCCATGACTACTTGATGTGACCAAGTCACCAAAGTTATCCAAGACTTTTTTTAGCCATCTCTCTCTCTCTCTCTGTCTTTCGTGGCGTCAGCCAAGAAATCTGGCTTCAAAGTTTCTGAAAGTCATTCGGCTCGATAGCTGACTGAGTTTTGTCCTTGTTTATAGGATCTAGAATCTAGAATGCTCTCGGGCCGCATTGAAGGGATTTACCAAACAACCTATCTTCGGATGAGTGCAGGCTATCATCTGGTTCGCTACATGTCATTACATTCCAGTAAACATGACGAAGCAACAGACCAGGCCAACGATTCGTTTTGTAGTTGACATTGCTTGTAATGTTTCAACCACACAATTGCCTGGAAAAACCTGCGTGATTGATAAACACGTATTTGTCACTGTACCACGATACTTGGCTTCCTCACCAATTGAGCCTCTTTCCGCTCCTCCTCTGTCACGTCCTAACAGTGACCGGGCAAGCTATGACAAACCCAAACTTCACTATTAGAATCCTTGTTTCGTAATTAGAATCTGGTTTTGTAAATTAGACCATGCCCATTCCATGCCCTAAACCAAATTAGATAAATACTTCCCAGCATTTCTATGGCAAAAACCAAACGCATCTTCTTCAAGCCGTCGAAATGGGATGGCCAGCCCAACTCAGGTCAACTTAGTCAGTCCGTTGAAGGTTTTAGGCAAGTTGAAAAACATAACAGCCGTCAGATAGGTATGCAAAGGTATGTTGTAAATGTGTAAAGGTATGCAAACCGTTCTGTGGCCAGACAGCTCGGGCAAGTAACTAGCCCCTTACGAATCGGCTCCTGGACAAGAATCACAAATTACAAAATATCACAAGACATGCCCCTTGCCCAAGAGCTATATTGCTTTCCATTGGAATTCTTGTGACATCCAGGCGCGCTCTTCGCAGCGTTTTGGGGCTTGCGCCTGTTTTGGTGATGGCACGAGCTTTATGCGGGTTGCAAAAGGCGCAGTTGGCGCAATGTATGCTTTCGCTGCGGCTGTTCAAAGAACTGTAGGCTTGCCATGATGCCCTGTAGGCGTGCCTATGCTCCGCCCTACAGTTGGAAGTCCTGGTGCTGTCCTGGTCCCTTTTAAAGACATCTTGGCTCGTCCATCCAATGCGCCCAGGGCCCATGCCGGGGTCAGTGTAGGTCAATTTGGCGTCTTGTCTTTTGAAGTGTCCGCAAGGAATCACTTGTGCATTTGATGCTTATATGATCATCTATGTATCTCAGACATGCATCTCCGAAAAATTGGCAAGCTATTTCATGTTGAAGGGACTAATTCAGTATTTGCGGAGGAGCCCGAGGAGCCCTACATTATCAAACAACTTGATACAAACACACACACACACACAGAGGGATGGCTGGGTAGCAAAAACCAACTCAGAAGTCAAAAGCAAGAAATCACAAAAGCAGACGCAAATAAGTAATGGCGCAGAATCGCCATGGAACCCACCGTGGTACTCCGTCATTCTTCTGGGAAGGATTCTTCCGAGGTTGAATCTAATCGGGAGAATCACAAGTCAACTGCAGTTGCTGGGATACTTCTGATATCTTATGATGCTTGTCTTCCAGCAGGGAAACGCAGTTTTGTGCCAGGAGATTTTGTGACCAACTCCAGGAGATAAAACTGAGCAGGACCTCCGCATCAATCTTGGTCAAGCCAGGCAAATGATGCAGGATGTAGGACCGGTAGTACCTACAACAAATGATTGTCATTGCCGTAATGTGAAATTGCCAAACATTGGCGGGGTCCTCCATCAAGGGAATGACCTCTCTAGCTTTATCAGTGCAAGCAAAACAACTGCAAGTACTCTGCTGCAAGACTAGAAGCAGGGATTTGGAGCCTAGTGCCCTGAATGAATTTGAGCATCAAAGAACATGTTCAACTCAAAATGCGTGAGCAAGTACTGCAGAGTTTGAGTCTTGATGTGAATCATCTCAGACTCTTTGACCTGAGAAGGTACTTCCATTTTGATTTTGTATGATTTTGTACAATTTCCACCTGCCGAACAAGTCAATGCGCCGGATGATGAGAATCACTCCAACCTGTTCAGTAACACTGACCCGCGCACGGCAAGTCAGCGCAAGGGTTGTCTGCCAGCCATAGCACCTACAAAATCATTCCAGAAAAAAAGAACAAAACATTTGAACAAATGGAAAAAGTAAACATCAACCAGCTTGATTTTCTCATCTTTTGTATGTTCAATCTTTCGAAATCAGCTCTCGTTGCGAGCTGCCCACCATGAGCAAACCCAACTCTCATGAATATGTGGGCAGAAATGAAACAATAACGGTACCACTACAAAGCCGGCAGAATAGTTGCTGCTGGTGATTAGGCTGCCCAAACTGCTATGAGATCTATCAGGCTACCGTTTCTTTTTTCTTGATCGGTCTACTGTGTTTTGTTTGTTCTGCTTCATCACCGACGTTGGATGCTCTGCTGATGATGGGCCGCTGCTTTGGTAGCGAAGTAGTTCATTGTTGCAAAACCACCAGCATCTAGCCACACTATGCCAGACGGGCCTCCTATGTATGCTGATGCATTCTGCTATCTCCATTTGTGCAAGCGTTGGAAGTAGATGGCCGACAGATGCAGGGTGTTGGCATTCACAGCTACGCATACTACTGATGATCATTCTCACAATAATCATCGGATTGCCTTCATCCGCCGCAAGTGCCGAAGATACAGAATTTCAGACCTTCCATTGACTTCCACTGCCCAACATTGTCAGCTGAGAATAGCTGAGATTAATCTAACTGCAAATGTCAGCTTGACTCCAATCTTGTCACGAGGGTGCTTTGACACGCATACTTTCACTATCTTTCACTGTGCCTCTTCTAATTTAACGTGCAAGCTTCCTGCATTGAAGTGCATTGAATTCTGATGCAGTGGCTGGAAATGCGTTATTACTTTCACATCCTCCGAATTGAGGCAAGTGACAAGTCTATGATCTCGTTCTTGCGCAAGTACAGCCTGAGCTCTGGAAACGAGCAAAAAAGCTTTGCGGAGATCTTGGCCTGTAAAGAGCACCAGGGATGGAGTCATTGCTTTCTAAAGCTTGACTGTCAGCTGACATATGCTGAAAATGGCTATGTGCATATATACTGCATATACATATATGTATATAATTCCATATACGGGTACTATATATATATATGTAATATATCATAATATATATATATATACATAAATATTTATAACTATATATAATCGATTATAATCGTATTTATATAATTATACTAAATCGTATTTAGATACGTGTGTCCAATGTCTCGAATATCTTAAATATGTTCAACCGGTTTTTCACAAAGCTTTCAAATGCTTTCAGGTCTTCCATTTGACGCCGAGAAGCTCCGACAGTTTGTGGCAATACCTTGGAGCATGGCATAGGGCGCGGGGGTCATTCGATCGCGTATGGAGTGTTGCACAATGTGTTTGTGAAGAAACCAAAGAGATGGTACGAGTTCGTAGGTGTGTTGGTGCTTTGAGGTGCTTGTGGAAAGCACATGTATGCAAGTTGACTGGAGAGCCAGAGAGCCTGTACTTTCAGCGACAAAAACGCTGCGAAAAAGACAGCAGGGAAAACTGCTCACCGCATTCAGGACCATCATAGACTCTATCACAGACAAACATATACAGTATCAGTCTTCAAAGCCATCAAGGTAGTCAAAACACTATGTTGTGATGCTCAGTACAGCTCAAGCTCGCCGCGTCATTCTAAAGTCACAGTCAGGCTCAATAATGTAGTGGGAGTCTGCTGAAAGAAAACATCGGATAGTCTTCTGGGACCTTTCTTCGTATGGGAGGAGCTATATGAGTCAGTGGGAAAAGTTATCGGAAATGAATATAAATCTTAAATGTCTATCCGATTGCGCCTGAAGCATGGAGCAAGTGTCATGCAATGTGTTTGGAGCTGTCTGCGGCTTTGCCACTTCAGCCGCTGATAACGAAGACGCTAAATGACAGTGGCGCTGTGCTGCAAATCAGCGTGACTTGCACGCCTACATTTGACATCATATGATTATGATTGACTATGACTACTATGCATATTCATGCATTATGTATCACAGAATGCATGATGATTTGATGATGCATACTTCATGATGCAGGTATGTCTTCGACTTCCGGCATTCTTAAGCATGCACATGATTGCACATGCACATGATTGCACATGCACATGATTGCACATGCACACATTACTTTTCCTTTCTGGACCAGGGCCAGAAACATGGAGAGGACATGAGAGAACTGGATGAAAGAGCTGAATGGATGGATTTCATGCCTAAATCGGGCTTACACAGCTTACGCAGCAAGCTAAGGCAGCTGTTGAGCAGCCATGCAAATGATGAACAACTGATGCTATCAACCTTATCAAACATGACCAAACATATTATACACATCTTATCAGACGCTCTCTATAATGTATACATGTATAAATATATCATAATCATGTATAAAAATATATTGTAATAATATATATATATATATATATTATATATATCCATATATTGTGATCACAAAAAATATCATAATGTATATATATATATTAGTATATACAAATTTATTGCTTACATTGTCTTACATTTACTTACGCTATAACATTTGTCACCACTGGTGTCACACCTGTCAAATGCCCTTGTTCTCGTCACTGGGTGCTGCAGCTGGAGATCCACCAGAGTGGACACGTGGTTCACACTCAAGCTCAAGACCTGCTACGAGATACCCCGAGTACATCCGAGGACCCTGTATCCTGTATCAGACTGTATCGGTGCATTCCAACAGCTGATGGCAATTTCAAAAGTTGATCTGTGGATCTGCCAGAACAAACACAGCTGCGCAGAGGGTTCAACCTTTTTAGACACGCCCTGAGAAAAGTCGAGGTTTCAGACTCTTTCGATGCATACACACATCTACAACATCACACACACACACACACACCTGCACAGCGCGCACACACACACACACACCCGATGTAAAGTCATGTATAGACTGTATATATGTGTTAAATTGTATTAATAAATATTGATAATATATTTAAATATATTTATACGGAATGTTAGGCACATGAAGCAGTGACATATTTGCCGAACGCACCTCCAGATTTGGCATGGACTGGATGACCTGTGAAAGACTCACTTGGGGGGAATGTGGTGAATGATGGTGAAATGGGTTGGCTGCCAGACAGCCAGTTAAGAGACGCCCTTGCATATCTTGCATCATGGAAACTGTTGGAAACAACGGCTTTATCGGCTTTCACGTCGATGCTTCTCTGACTCATTTGTCTTGCTGCTGGGCCTGATTCAAGTTTGAAACAGCGCCATGGGATGGACCCTACTGTAGCGGCCCTAGCTTGTTCGAGTTGATTGAACGTGCCATGCTGAATTGAAATGCTGTACAGTCTCCAGGCAGTCTACCAATGACGTACTTGCTATTTATCCACAACTGGTGTATTCCACGTATTCATACTGGGGTATCCTAAGTTGCTGTAGAACCCATAGCCAATCATTACATGCGTGGTGGTGGTGGTAGTAACAGTAGCAGTAGCAGTAGCAGCAGCAGCAGCAGCAGCAGTAGCAGTAGCAGTAGCGCAGGCAGCAGGTAGCAGGTAGGAGGTAGGAGGTAGTAAGTAGTAGGTAGGAGGTAGCAAGTAGCAGGTAGCAAGTAGCAGGTAGGAGGTAGCAGGTAGGAGGTAGTAGGTAGTAGGTCATGGGTAGTAGGTGGTAGGTAGAGGTAGTGGTGGTGGTAGTAAGATATAACATGGTGCAAAACTATGATACAACAAAGTCCCCCAGTGGCATCCAATTGCCATGGCCCTCCGTTCTTTGCCGCGTCGGATCAAGATCTCCAGACCAAAGACTGAGACTCCGTGCGCTGATGTCCTGCGAAGCATTGCAAAGCTGCTGCTCGACTCGAATCTGAAAAGATTGTGTGATCATTGTTTGATCGCTGCCTGATCGGAATCATCGGAATCTCATGATCTTTTGCTTAGCACATATAATATGTCCTTTCCCACACTTGCCGGGTTTCGGATGCTCCGGACTAGGTCTTTCAAGAATGAGGACTGCGAAAGTGCGATGCTCAATGTGTCTTGCCAAACGGCTCTGTTAACGGCTCCTGAAGATCATTGCCCCAAAGATTCAGATTCTTGATCAAATCCTAGGTGAACATAGACAGAAGAGATCCTTCAGAAGTGTATAGAAGCAACAAAAGAAATGATTCTCCATGGCGAGGTCAGGGGGTACCTAACTGTTTTAACTACTTTTAACTCGTACGTAAATGTCAATGTAAAACCAACGCAATGTCAATGTGTCACAATGTGTCTATGTTTGGAAACAACGGCATACATGCGATCCACGTATGTGTCTCCAAGCCAGTCCGGACTAACCCCAGGATTTGCGCATGTCCCTGGATCTCGCCAGCTGATTGCTACACAACCATTTCAGGTATCATTCAGTTGGGGATGTTGGGGTTGTAAACTGAATCCTATATGTACATAGCTTGGCAATACTTTGCGTTTTTATGCATTAGCCCCAATGTGCATCGCAAGTTTAATTTTGGACTTTTCCACCGATTCACTGCAACCACGCTGTTACCTTTTGGGGAAAAACACGACTTGCAACAATAGATAACAATAGTGGAGACATGTGGAGACCCTGCAGGCATTGTGTGAAATGTATCTGCAAACATCATCATTTATCTGCATACATACCCTGTGACAAAATCTGGATTGAAACGAGACGAACGTGAGACAACAGACAACATGACAAAGGCATAAACATGTATCGCATGTTTGACTCCAAAGCACATGAAGTGAAGTCTCAAACACATGAAGAATGTAGAAGTGGCTGAGCATGTTCAAGAACCTGTCATGATTTGAATGAACTGTGTCGGAGCTTCTTTGCACTCACGCTCTGAGAAAGGTTCCATGCGGTTGCACTTCGTGCGCATGAAGACCATCTCCTGCTGTGCTGCAGCAATGCTAAAATGTCTTTTCCCCACACAAGAACAAATGTGTATGTCAAGTATATGTATGTAGTGTACGTGCATCTATCTACCTCCAGTATATATATATACGTATATATATATATATATATATATAAATATATATATATATATACACGCAATCTATACTATACACATGTAACATGTATATAATATTATATAATTGTATCTACATCATGCACCTTGAAAATACACTGTGATAGAATGTGATAGACATGAAGAACACGTTGCCATTGTAAGACAGTGTGGTAAAGTATCTGGATTACCCCGGCATGAAAGAAGTTCCAGGCCCAACAGAAAATTGAGAATGAGCTAAAATCATTTGTGCTGGCTGGTGTTGAATTTGGAGAACAACAGGACTCTCAGATCTTACAAATCTGATAGGATCAAAGCCTCGGGAAAGAATGTGCAAAATGAATCATTGTGGACAGAGTCCACTACGAAGCAAGCAATCATCTGTAGCAATTCTTGACATACAGAGTACTAATGTCGTACTTAGGCCAGACTCTGCATATTTCTTGTTCCTTGCTTTTCGCTTTTAGATTTCTGCTGCATTCTGTTGCATCGTATGCTTGGCCAAGTGTGGCTCATGTGAAAGCGCATGCGTTTGGAGCGGATGGTTCTAGTCGAACAATGGTCAGTTGTGGTTGTGTTTTTAACATTATTTGGTTAAACTCTTCACTTTCTTCTGCTTCTTGATCCAGTTCGACCCACCTGGCAACAAATTGGCTACACGTGGTTCTCTTACACTAAAACGGCAAAATGTATCATGACATCTTAGATGTTCTCTATGCTATTGATTGCTACCAATCTCAGCTGACGTCATCGACTCAACCCTGTTGGTAGAAGCTTTCAATACTTGCGCTTTTTCAATGCGCAAGGCCTGGGTGAAAAGACATGAGAACGAAGAAAAAACGCAAAAAGTCATGACACTTTTCTTTCAGAAGTGGGAGAAAATGACAGCTTCGCAGTTTCTTGTGAAGTGAGAACTCTGAACAACTAACTCTACCAATACAATCAAAAGTATACCAAAATATGCCAAATCAGTCTTCATCTCGTTTCATCTCACGCTTGCTCTGGCCACCGCCAAACTTGTGGCCCTTGTGGCCTGTGTCAGCGCCCTTCCCTCACCTCAAATGCAGTTAAGATGAGCTAATGCTTTTCTGGCTTTTCTGAGATGGGGGATTGCCGAACCATTGGAAAAGGCCTAGAGGCCTATATAGAGGTTTATTCTGAATTGTTCTCAATAGTGTGGGCGGCTGAGACCACAAAATCATACATAATCCAATCAATTGATATGTGTATATACTGTGAGATTTGAGATGATTTGGTTTTTTTGCCTCAGGAAGGACATCTGAGGCCGAATCATATCGCTGGGACACAGTAGCACAACATCCTCCAAGCTACTGGTCTCTAGTGATGCTAGGGGCAATTGTTGAGCACCATCGTACGCCATGTGACGAACCCCGCACTAAATCTTTGTGCTGTGCTGTGCTGTGCCTTCATTCTTCACCTCCGATCTCCGTGCTGTAGTATTGTCAAGTATGCATGTTTCGCACCTTCAACTTAATTATATTTAATTATGCTGAACACGGAGGATGTAAATCCTGTCCCCTTCTTTGGCTTGAGATTCGCACGTCGTCCCTCGGTCCTTACGACAAGGCACCCACAAGCACAAGCAACCCCAAAAACCAACAACAGTCCAACATAGTCAAACATAGTCCAACATACAGTCCAACATAATCCAACCAACCATGCCCAACCTATGCAAGCTCTAGTCATTCTAGCGCCGAAGGAGTGGTGTGATGGTGGCGTATGCGTAGTAATTAGTAATGATGCGCTTGGAATATGTTCTGAGTTGTCTCAGATTCGGACATTGAGACCATCGGTCAAAGGAGGTCGCGATGCACACTGCTTAGCAAAGGCTCTCGAGAATTTGACTCATTTGGCTTTGTTTTTTTTCTTGTTTATGATGACTTGAGGTTTCACCATTCAGTGTTCCTAAATTGTTTTTGAACAACTATTTAACTATTACATACGTTGCACAAAGCTTTGCAATACAGAATGCTTGTTGGGAAAACCATGTTGAGTCCTCCTGCTGGAAGCACAACACAACACTTTGCTTTTCCTCTGCAAGAGGCAGCTGGATCAGTCTTGATGCAAACTTGCTGATGTTTAAACATCTTGGAAGTAACAGTCATACAATCCACAAGCTCATGGACGGTTCCAATGCTCAATTCTCATTGCTTCTAGCCAAATCATCAGAGCTAATCTAACCACAGAAAGTTTGGTGTCTAATTTCTGTGCATATGGTCGTTGCCACAATTCTTCTTGAATTTGTTCTGCTTGAAATCGCTGCGAAGCTGATGGCGATGAAATGAAACAGAATCCCACCCTGCTGAGCTAATTCTGTGCATGATCAGAGCAGCAATCAGAGCCTACCCTGTAAAGAACATCTAATATCATTGAAATCGCACAAACCGCAGGAGTGCACGAACGCAAGGCTCCCTTTTGCCTTCGGGGTCGGAGCCAAATGGCTTCGGCCTGTCACGACACATTGAAACGTGCCCTTTACAATCAGGCTATGAATGCACATGCCGATGGTTCTGAAGCAAAGGTCAGGATTCTTCAGCTGGTAAANGAAACGTGCCCTTTACAATCAGGCTATGAATGCACATGCCGATGGTTCTGAAGCAAAGGTCAGGATTCTTCAGCTGGTAAACTTTCTTGTTGCGTAAGACCAGGGGCATGAACACAGTGATTAAGATGGTGGCTGTACGTCCTAACGCCTCATGTCGATTCGGCAGTCCGACATAGGCTTTCCGTTCTTCCAATTGC
>BGPT01002641.1:64295-78422 GCA_003297045.1 Symbiodinium sp. clade C Y103
TCGCTCTGCCATCCATCAGTCACAGCAACGAACCTCTCCTATAGGTTTACCATTTTTGAAACTTCCGCCACCGCCTTGTGCGGTACTACTGGTATTACATGCAACAAGACATGTTAAGCCTTTGGCAAAGAAATACTTTTACAATAAAATCGAAAGCACTGCACTGAGGTAGCTTTCCTCGTCTGACACATAGGCGCCAGCGTCATTCTCTGTGACCTGAGGTCTGGCAAGTGGCTGCTAAGGCTGCTACGCATTATTTGTTGTTTAAATTTCGCGACGATATGCTGACGGTAGGACATAGCCAATGTTGCCCTCCTCTTGTCCAGGAACAAAGGCCGTGAGAAGGCATGGCAAGCCTCGCATCGCCAGCCCAGACTCTCTCACCAAGCAACTGACTGCAACACCAAGCATACACGAAGCATTGCAATTGTAGAAATTTAGCTGATACTTTATGACACTTTGTTCTCTAAAGGTGTTGGTCTCACAACCAAAGCCATGTGCACGCAGCAGCGCTAAGCAATGTCAGTTGGCTTGTTGCTCCTCTTCTTCTCCTTCTTCTTCTTCTCCTTCTTCTTCTTCTCCTTCTCCTTCTTGTCTTCTTCTTGTCTTCTTCTTCTCTTCTTCTTCTTCTCTTCTTCTGTCCTTCTTCTTCTTTTCATCTTCTGTTTGTCTTTTTGTTCTTCTCGTTTTCGTCCTTCTGTTGTCCTTGGTGCTCTTATCGTCATTGTGCTGGTGGTGTTGGTGGTGGCTATGGTTGTTGCTATGGTTGTGGCCATGGTTTTGGCCATGGTTGTGGCTGCTATGGTTATGGTTAATGTTGTGTTGCTGGCAGTGGCAATGCTTGTGACTATGGCAATGGCTGGCGCGCTGGTTGTTGTTCTGTTTGTGATCATCGACTATGGTCATGATTTTGGATTGCAGTTGCTGCTTTTGCTTCTGGCGCTGTCGCAACTGCTTTTGCTTCTGCTTTGTTCTTGCTTTGCTTTTGCCACAAGACCCCGCCTTTGATCATGCCTTCGGCGATTGACCCTGGGCCAGCCTGCCCAGATTGATAAATCAGCTACATAAATAAAAATCATGATCAAACATTTTGCCTTCAACTCAAGGTTCATTTCAAGTCGTTTCAAGACCAGATCGACTGCTGCCAGTTCAGTCTCCTCTGGCAGTCACAGGGCTAGTGGGGCTGGTGCAACTACACAGGCAGCATCATTCCACCCATAGCACTCACAGACCGCAGGACCCAGGGCCCGCATGGGGTTTTGGCAGCATCGTGCCACGTAGGGCAGTTGCAGCGACGTCCCAGAACAAGCATAAACAGCTAACCTCCTCCGCTCCATACGTCTGCGGCCCGAATTTGGGGCACCGCTACAGCCATCAATGTTACATGTATATTTTAGATCTTATGCTAGAAGAAAAGTCTTACACCACTGCACCCCCCAGGGCAGAATCCCCGGCGGGTAATGAATTTTTTCCTGTTTGGGATGCTGAACTGTGACAATGAGTACATCTACCTACCTCTCTATGTATATATATATATATATATACTGTATATATATATATATATACACATGTAATATTACAGTAGATAGAAACGGAAAAAAAACATGCAATACTACGGACATGTGTATGCATACGCAGAGAATGAATCCCAAAGTAAAAACCCGAGAAGGAACAAAGTCAAATGGATAACAGAACGCAGCGCCTTCGTCACTAAGCAATCAGCAGCGGTCATATACCTAAGCAGCTAAGCGCAAGGCGATGCTCAACTGTGCAGAGTGCAAACCTGCGGAATGTAGATAATGTAGGATCTCATAACAAAGCAGTTCAAAAGTGGAAGCTGTGTCAAAATGTGTCAAGACTGTGTCTCAGGTATGGCTAAGCTGTGGTGCTCGTCAATGTTCTTCACAAAGCCAAGGATTAAAGGTTCGAACAGCCACTCCTGAGCAGGCCACGGGCTTCACTTCTCTTTTTTGCTTCCAGACCCCCAACTCATCCAACTCAAAGTTTCTTTTGTTTAGGGAAACATGGAAAAAATGCAAAAGAACAAAGGCCCCGGCCCCAAGTTGTCGAGACATCCACTTTCTCCTTAAGCAGGGAACGATTCACGGCCCAGATCTGCCCAGCTTAATGAGTTAGGGCAGTTGCTTCAAATGGTCCATGTTGTTTGGTCCCGTGAGCTTCAATTTACACTGTAGCAGTGGTTCGCGTACTCAGCTAGTAGCAGCCAGGCAGGAGCTTTTCTGTGCATGCTGGAGGATAGAGAATCAATCTGAAAACACATCGACAGCATTCGTCGGTACAAAACTTTTTAGTCCAAGTGGCTCAGAGAGAAACTTGCGAGCCTGTTGGGAAGCACTAAATCCAACCGGAAGTGGAACCAGTACCAAACTCATGACTTCCCCAAAATTCAATCATCAGAACGGGAAAAATGATTTCCTGAAGAGACTGCGCAAAGCTTTCAACGCCTCTTCATTCCTCCCACACACAACCACCAGCTGTCCGTAGCCCAAACCTTTCGTTCAAGGTGGAGACTCTAGTTTCAATGAAGCAAAAGGATTGCAAAAGGTATGCCGTAAGTCTGTCAGGTGTTGATTCATTTGTACATATATGTAAACATATTTGTACATGTATTCATAATGTATGCAAACAATGCCTAACGGTTTCACCTGGCAAAGCAACCAATTTCTGCGGGAATCTTCAGTACCATGGCACGATCAGTTGTCCGGGGGTCCAGGTCTTTTTGACTCCGTTAAAAGGCAATGCAAGAGAATCCACTTCACATGGCAACCCCAGAATTCAGAGAATTCAGAAACAGGGGGTACTTCTTGGAGCACATGGCGGGATGCAAAGGGCTTAGCCAAGTGGTGAAGAGAAGCAAACAATGTATGAGACAGCTGTCAGACAGCTTCCAGTGAAAACAAACGCAAGAAGTTCCCGACAAACATTGTAAAGAAATGTAGCGAATAGTTCATACACCCTCACACCTGCTTTCCAAAACTGGAAACTATCGTTAGCATGTGAGATATCTATCATTCAAATTCTGAATTCATGGACAAGACATCTTGCTAAGTCTTACACATGCATCCATGTATCCTGCATGTATTCCATGAGCGGGCTGCCTGTTCAGTGTGAATGTGGTATAGGTGTTGTATTATGTAGCTTCACACATGTGCTGCATTTTTACTCCAGGCCTAGTGTGCAGATGGAAATTATGATTGTGTGGACTCTCAGCATATTAGTATGTATTTGTTTCAGAGAACCATGTTCATCTAGCTTCATGGGACCGAAGAATGCCATCCTTTGGACCTTTCAAGCAAACTGTACAAAGATGTTCAAAGTATCTTCAAAGAATCTCGAAAGATCTCGAAACTCGAAAGTATCTTTAAAGTTTAGCTAGGCGCATTACGAGTCATGAGGCTCGATATGACCTTAACACATCTCAACGCAGCCTCTGCATACCCAAGACTTAGTTCCTGTTGCCTCAAACAGAGCTTTGTTCCACTAGGTCGCTTTCTGGGTCCAGGTACCGCTGAGTGGATGTAACAGGTTTGAGGCAGTGCCCATGTCACACGCTTCTCGTTGTTGCAGATTTAAGGCACTAAACTGCTAAACTTGGCTAAAACAAGATTGACGCTCTTATAACGCTCTTGTTTTCTTGGCTTTTGAAGGCTTTGGGGCTAGTGCCAAAGTCTGGGACTTACACATCAGCAAAGACGGTGCCTATCAAGGTATCTCCAATTGCACACGCAACCTCAGCAAAACTTGCTCAACATTTTCTCAAAGACAATTCTTGCTGATTGAATAAATTGAATTCATATTCCAATTCTCAATCAGCGAAGTCCTGGACTATGCTACGCTGCTACTTGCTTCGCCCAGTTCTCAGACCCACACATCGTTCAGCCGACCAAAGCCTTCTCCTCCGCCCATGAGTAATACCACCTCAAGAAAACTCAAGAAACTCAGGTTGGAGCGGATGCTTTGGGTTTGAGAAGCCATACCAAACTGATAGGCATTCCGGTATTCCCGGCAGGCTTTGGGAAGACAATCTAGTTGAAGAATGCTGATTCAAATTGATGAGTCAAAATAAGAGGAAAAACCTGCACAATCAGATTATTCTGATGTTATTTTGTCCGTCCATGGATTCTGTGGCATTGTGCCTCTGGTCGCTCAGTTGGGCGTAGACCCAATTGCTCCTGTCAGATTCGTAGAGTCTTTGTGTTCCGTTCGCCTCCACCTCTGTTGCCTTTGCCAGTCACATATCTCACCAAAAGCATCCTGGAGCCGTTTTTTCTCTTCAGGCCGAATGGGATCTGCTGACCAGAAGCCTACAGCTGCAAGAAAGAAATCTCAGAGCTCCTCATTTCTCACTCTTAAACACCCATTTCAGTTGCAAATGACCTCATATGACTCATATTAACTTCAATATACTTGAAGCATGATTCTTGCGGCTGCCGTTGGGTCCCACTCTGCCTTTCTCATCCTTTTCCTATCTCTATCTGTGAAGGCTGGAGTGCCTTCTCGAAGAGGCAGACCCGAGAGATTGATCTTCCTTCGAGGCTCACACAAGGCCACAATGCAAACTATTTGGCAACCACGCAGGATTTCCATGTTTTCTAATGCAGTTTGCATCATTTTGAATGACCCAAAAACCGAGATCTTCTGACAATTCAGTTGAAAAGTGAATCCAGTCTGTGGACATTGAGCCAACTCCCCCAAGAGCTTTGCAAAATGCCGTGCAAAGCATGAAAGCACTGAAGAACCGCGAGGGAAAACACGGCTGAGCCACCCCTTTGGCACACAGTGCTTGACTGCCAGCTGATAGATCTCCTTCACAAGAATAATTTCGCAAGACAACAGCATCATGCACATCCATTCACAGCTCACCAAAGCACTGTCAGCAACTTTGTGAACTTGTCAAATGCACAGCAGCTCAACTTGGCAATTGCTTGCATTTGGCCTGACTAGGGACAAAGAGCAAGTCGACCCGAGGGTCAAACCTCAGTCGAGGAAACTACAGCTTTTGGAGTTCAACAGCCAAATTGCGTCGATGAGAAAGAAATTAGTCTCCTGCATTCTGCCTTCAGACTTTGGCACCCTCTCTCGCCAAGCAAAGCGGAGACCAAATCAATATCTAGCCAAACTGCTCACTCAAGAATCTACACTCGGGAACATAAACAAAAAGGATGAAGGAGGAGGAGGAAAAACTCAAAAGCACACGATTAAGACCAATTCAGAAAGCAATGATGTGTGGCGCGCTACTTCGTTGGTTGTGCAGCCATCCTACATCATGAAACCTTTGACAGCTGGAAAAAAATCGCAGGAAACTTGGAAATTGGATGATCAGGAGTGAGACTGCGTGGCAAAAAACATGGCAAAGACCAGAGAACATGGCGTCAGCAGAACCAAAATCGAAAACTCCCAGAAGCTGGCAACAGCAGCGTAGTGGTGCAGCGCAGAGCAGGTCTATGAAATCTGGTTGCAGGTTTGCAACAGTGGCAGCGGTGACCATTACGTTGCTCTACCAGTTCTAAGCTATGGCTGAAACCAGGAAAGATGTGCAGATCCCAAATCAGTCACCTCAGGTAGGGCCATTGGTTTCTTCACATGAATTGTCTGCATATGGTGTGTTCAACAAGTGCGAAGCTGAATGCCGGGGTTTAAACCACGGTGACAACTGGCAACCGCATGTCCTGAAGACCATGGGTTTTAGAGAAATCACTTGAGGTTTGCAGGAAAAAAAACACTGCAAGAGTAGCAAAAGTCAAAAATGAACGTTCTGCAACTGTACAGTGCCTCACGGGGAACATCGCTACCTGGCATCAACGCTTTGCATTAAGAAGACTCACATACTAGCGGCTTTGATCAGTTCTACGACTAGACAATTGGAAATGCTGAACATTCTTGCTGTTGGAATAGACTAGGGCAAACTCCCAAAAGCACGTATGTATATGTATATATTCATGTATGCATATGTATAAATGTACATTTGCATATATGTAGCGGAAGACACCGGTTCCACCGGGAACTCACGCAGACAACGCCTTTTTGGATCTCGAAGCCAAAAGTTGTCTGCCGATGTGCAAATGTTCCCCGACTGGAGAAAATGGCATGAAGGAGGCACCTGTGGCAAAAACACTGATTATAATATTCTAAGTTCGATGAAAACTTCAGTGAAAATCCGTGAGGCCACATTCAAAGCTGATTCCTATTTCAGCTTGCGGATCTGAGTTGATCCTGGGATGGTGCTGGAGCTGGAAAAGCTGGACAGCTCAGCATTCTTTGCCTTCACGTATGCCACAAAATCATGAAACTGGGCATGCATGCTGCTACTCAAGTGATTCTGCAGCCAATCTACGTAACTGGACACCGGCTGCTCAGCACAAGTGCGCATCTCTTCGTATGCGAAAACACGAGAAGCAAACTTGCCCTTCTCCATGATCGTGCGACCCCACATCTCAGATCCTGGACTCCCGGGGGCAAAGCATCAGATGATGCCGCAGAGCCAGGAGTCTTCGCATCAATCTTCTTCTTCATCAGCGGCAGCCAATCGGCGCTTGCTGCCATCTGACATTGGAACACATTCAAACTCATCGTCTCCGGCCATCTCTTCAAACAACCCAGTCAGAAGATCCTGATCACGAAGAGCGTTCACATCAGTCTTGTGCAATTGGAAACCGGCTTTGATGAGGAGCTGCTGAAGCACCTTGCCCTCTTCGGTGGACAACTTCGAAAACATGGCAGGAATCCAGGGAAGTAGTCACTGATGCACTCGCACAAGCTTGACACGATGCAGATGGCTGAAAAACACAACCTTACAAATTCGCTTGGCACTGTACACTGAGATCTTCGCTTGCACAAAACTTGGATGAGAGAAAAAAGTGGAGACATGCTGATACCTTCCCTGCAGTGAAAATGCACCCCATGCACAAACTGCTCAAAACACTAAGGAATCCCCAAGATTGCACTTATCCCTATGAGCTTGCAAGGTTCTAAGCATCAGGCTGGATCTATGACTCAACATTCTCATCACTTGAATTAGACAACTTCTCAGATCTTCGTTGGAGTCGATCTGCGCGTTCTTTTGCCTGTTGCTGCAATACTGTGGATTCGGGAGAGATCTGGCACTGAGAGGAACGGATGCATCCTCTTAAAGCATCCATAGGATCGCCTTGGTCTTTCGTCAAGGCATCAGCCAGCATATGGGCTGTCGGCACCCACCTCACGAAGGCCTGCATAGCCCTGACGCTTTCGCGAATGATCACTACGTCAATGCTAGTGCGCCTATCTTCTATGGCTGTGGGGGCTGAAGGAGATACCAAATGGTCATATAAGGACTTACAGTCCGTGACTAGGATGGGTGGCCTGCGACTCAAGGCGTCACGACATTGTCTCATGCTCATTGGACCATCTAAAATCTCACTTAGCAACAGCAACAACCATTCAGTTGTACCACTTGCAGAGGCAAAAGCTTGGCTTTCCGCTGATAGAGTAGAACTTACAGCACGAGGCAAACGGTAGCTACGCCATGTGATTGGACACCATTTCGCAACCTCTCCGTCCTGCAGATGCTTCTCTGTAAAAGCAACAAGATAACCTGCCTGAGTGTGAGTACCCACATTCGCAAATGCTGCATCACTGTGACAAACAACGGTTAACTTGGACGGATGGATTGGCTCAAAATTGATGGTGAGATCACGGTACATGCGAGCACGGCGAACTACATTGTTTGCATTCCGCAGATGTCTGATGGTCGGATTGGGGAAGGCTTGTTGGCTCAAATTTGTTTGCGCTGACAAATCAGGACGTCCTTGTGAAGACAGCCAATTTAGGGGCCCATTGATACCTCGCAATTGCTTGATTTGAAAGGGGCTCAAAGGCTGATCAGCTGGAACACCCTTCTTGATGTTGGCTGGTTTCATGTTCTCGGCAAATGACTTCATGCTCATCTTGATGGCTTTGGTTTGAACATCCTGATGATAAAAGGCGCCACAAAATTCACCAGAATTGACTCGCCATTTGCGGTATGGAAATCTTGATCTCAACGCAGCAACACTGTCTTGAAAAACCTTTCCACTACCTCCCAATGTAGTGTCATCGACATGAACACCCATGATCCCCACTAGACGACCCTCAGAACGAAGCGTGTACAGGCATTGATCGAAACGACTTGGAGTCCATCCAAAAGATCTTGCAGCTGTATCAAAGGTAGAAAACCAAGCTGAAGGAGCATCATTTTGACCGTAAACATTTCCCAAAACCTCAATAACAGCTTCAGGATCTACACCAGGGATTCCGCCAGGAGGCATAGAAGCGTAAAGCGGTCTGTATTTCTCTTCGATCATACCAGATTCCAGAAAAGCTCCTTTGATATCACCAAGTTGTAAATCCCAACCATGACTGGCAATCACCTGCATCAAACACATGCGACTCATTTGATTCAGTGTGGGAGATTGCAACTTACCTGTGAGAGCTTTCTCATTGAGATCTGGGTCAAGATGACCTTGGAGACACCATCGGCCTTTCACAGAAAAAGACTTGTAGTCTTCAGGATCTACAGCGGCTCCTCCTTCATGAGGCTTACGTGTGAGAACAAATCTGCTGCCAATGAAACGGTGAGCAAACTCCTTCTTGATGCGAGTGGCTGCTTTGCCATAATGAAGCTTGACAACATTTTCTTTACCAACTAGAGTGGCCCATTCGGCTCTCTTCCCCGCATCAACTTTGGCTTGCAATTCGGGAGGATTGCGACTATGGGGAAGTTCTTTCTCCATCTTTTTCCGAAGGTATTCAGCAATCAAGACTTCAATTGACATGTCATGGGAGTCTAAACACTCAACTGACATCACTTCATGTGTCTCACCGGAACTTGGAACAGCTGAACTTGGGTTCTCATCACGGGTGGGAGACGCTGTACGCATACGTGCAACTGCTGGTTCACTGGCACGGTCATCAGCTGTGGTTTCAAAAGACCTCTTACTTGCGCTGGCAGAAGCATTTGGAGGGACAACTTCTTCAATCAAACGAGGAACAACTTCCTTCATGATGGAGACAAAGTCATCTTGACGCATGGCTGGAGGTCGCCACAGAGCGGCTGGTCCGTTCTTCCCAGTGACTTTTCTACGAATTGGTCCATACTCCGGAGTAGGAGCAACTGCGGCCGAAGAGTCATGGGCTGATCCAGTGACAGCCGTGGACTCAGCAGGTGGTGCACTACTCTTGTCCTGAACTGCGGGCATCTCAACATCAGGGACCTCAGGACTAGACTGGACTTCAGGAGTGACCAATGGAGGCATGGACATGTTGGCTTGTGCAGTTCCATCTGGCTGAGAAACTTGAGGGGGCACACCTACTATGTTCGGTTGAGGAACAGTGGATTCTTCCAAAGGAGCATCATCAATACTGCTTGGAGGTGTTGACATTGCATGTTCGGAGGGATAGGCTTGACTGGTCAGATCTACATATTGTTGGCTCTTAAAAGCTCCACCTTCTATGAGATCTTTGATGCCAAGCAGTTCAGCACCACTGGTCGTGAGAAGTTGCTTCTCTTCACTGGTCGCTGGACGGACTTGCTCCGGGGCAGCACGTAGAATCTGCTTTCTGTGTGCCAGCACTAAGTTACGTCCAACCTGACCCAAAACCACTGCAGTGCCATACCATTGACCTCCTTGAACTAGACGTCCTTGAATCCATTTCTGATTCCTCCAATAGGCTACCAGAGAACCAGGTTCATAGTGCATGGCAACCCGGGGCCTTGCCAGTAGTGCTACACGCATCGCTCGACTATCTCGCAGTTGAATAACAGCATGGCGTGCAGATGTCCGGATGGCTTCACATTTGGCCAAGGCTGCATCTGTGGTAGAGGCAGTGGCAGCCACCACGGACTGTGGCTCATTGAGAAGGTCACTGGGCACATCAGGATTGCGTCCAAAAATGAACTGATGGGGTGTCACTCCATGGTTCTGAATCATGGCATTCTTCACATGAGACTGCGTAACACATTCTAACCATTCCTCCCTGTTTTGCGGGGAGTGTTCTTCCAGAACCTTCTTCAGGACACGTTCAAACCAACCTCCATGAGATTCAACTTTGCCCAACTGATAATGTGCCTCGGCAGCAATCTGTCGTACATGAATGCCCTGTTGTTCAAGTGGGATAACTAACGGCTCTCCTAAATTGGTGGCTTTGGGATCAAGAATGATCTCTTTAGGAGGACCTGCCCAGGCAATCCAGTGATCTTTGAGCAACTGCCGCAACACTCGGCTGGTTTCCGTCTCGAAAAATGGGATGACTCGCTGGAAACCGCTGGCTGTATCAACGACATTCAGAGCAAGAATCTTCTGATTGACACGCCAACCTGGCAAATGTTTCACATCAATTCCAATTTGCTGATTGAACGTGGTGACATGAGCTGGATGTGCTGGTAGCGCTGCATGTGGCTTTGAATGGCTTTCACAAAAGGGGCACTGCAAAGTCTTGGCGAGTCTCAGAGCTTGCTCCGATGCTTGGCCATGTCGGAGTATACGAATGAGATCACCACTTGTGGGATGTCCCAAATTGCGATGCAGTCGCAACAGAACAGGCATCAGCTCTTGATCAGACTTGGACTCTTGGAGGACATGACGTGCAGCCAAAACTTCATTCCATGCTTCCTCAGTGACATGATCTTCGACAATTTCTAAGACCTCATGATCACCTACGACCTTGGCATATGACGGCACTGTCCTCAACACTGCACGCACAAACTCTGGCGTGTACTGTCCTGCAAAAACGCTGACACGACCGACTGTTGGGCTGTGACCTGCAACCACGTCATGGCATCTATGATTGGGATCTTTCTTCCCGGGGCACAAACGTTCCAACGATTTCATCTCTTTGTGGGAAACCAGAAGTCTAGTGCTTTTCCTGATGTAATTGGAACTCTCTGGAAGCTTTAGCCCGTATTGACACATGTGACACTTCACTGTGAAAAAACGATTGCAAAGCTCTCGAATCTCCGGATACTTCCAGGTCTTCGCCCCCGTCGGGTGTTCGAAGATAGCTTGTCGATCCGCATCAGTCTGCAGCCGAAACAACTTGGCACAAAAGCGAAGAAAGCTACGGCTACGAGCAACCCTCTGCCTATATACAAGGTGATCCCACTTGGTGCTGTTCAGATGGAACCAACCTCCTTCGTCGGTGCAAGGTGGACAGAGGACTAACAGGTCTGGGGGATTGGTGCGGATCTGATGTTCCAATTCATCACGGGTGCATTTCTTGGTCAAGTCTTGACCGGTGACCAGGTCAATACTTCGGGCTTGAAAGCCAGCTTCTTCACAAATGGGCTTGAATCTAGGTGGAGAAAACACTTCAATCACCAGGATCTTACTTTTATTGGGATTCCTGGGGCTTTCCGGTTTCACCTGAGACTTACGAATCTGACTCTGCACCTGTCGGACTTGATGGGACGTGAGACCAACTGGCAATGCTTCATGTTCAAAACCCATCTGATCGTGCCAAAACTCAGTGACAACATAACACACTTCCTTGGGAATGCACTGCTGATAGTGTTTCTTGGCACGAGTTGGATCAATGGCTTCATGAAACAAAATCTTATTGGTGTGTCCACAACGAACTCGTCGGTGAGTGACATGTGACCAGGACGGACCTGCTGCTGTGCTTATGGGAGCATTTTGAATTCCCCAATCTTCACGGATCCATTTAAGCTTACCTCTAGGCTTAGGGGGGCTAACATGGGGATTATCGGGAGGACTATCTTCAGGACATACCTCAGAACTCACAACCTCCTGACCCAACGCAGCACTGTCCTCAGCAATTGGCATCTCGGCTGTGGCGGATGGGCTGGACGCATCAGCAGAGAGTAACACCTCCTGGATCTCCTCAGACTTGCTGTCACTACCATTTTGCAGCAAAGGAATGACCAGTTGGCCGGCAGCATTGCACTCCAGTGGAATTGCGCGTTGATCCTCAAACAGATGAATAACACGCTTTCCAAAGTCCACGGTCGCCTGGAGTGTTTGAAGTGCAGCACGACTGATCAGCAAGGGAGCTCGTCCCTTAATCACTGCAGCAGAGATGGTGCCCTTTTTGCCAGCTAAGGACACTGGGATCTGTACCACTTTGTCTGTGGTCTCTACATTGCCATTGCCATATTTGAAATGATTGACCTCATCTTGCAGAGCTGGAATTGAAATGCCCTGTTGACTCCACATCGTACGAAACATCTGCAGAGTATCAGCACCAATGATGGTACGGCCACATCCGGAGTCGATGACACCATGTCCAGGACTGGACACCAGCAAAACCTCCTGCGGAGGAGTCAGCTCAGGCTGAGGATTCTCAGCGGGCGGCATGCGGAACATCTCAATGGCACGTTGTACCAAGGTCTTGCTCATACCAACATAGGCCACAAACTCATGCGCTGATTGCACCAATGCAGCACCAGTGGTGGATGGAGATGATCCACTGGTGGACTTGCCAGCTCGGATATCAGTCTTCGATCTGCACTCACGAGACCAGTGTCCCAGTTTGCCGCATTTATGGCACTTTGTTTTGCGTTTGAGTTCTTCGATTTCCACTCTGAATGAGCGGCGCACATCCTTGGCCGCTGAGAACTTGCGAGACTTTTGAAGCTTCTGCAGTTCCTGTCGCTTCTCCTTCCAAGAAACAGCCAAAACTTCAGCTGCTTCGACCTCCTCAAAGGACATCTCATGCAGATTGGAAGCCTGTGGAACATGCTCAGAAAGCAAAGCCTCAACATCGTAGAAATCATCAGCTTCTGGATCGTCAGTTTCATCAGTGGCAGCCCCTTCAGGACTCAGCTCTTCTGTCATGTGGACCGCAGAGATCTTCTTGTTACGCAGGATCAACTCTGGATAGCAAGAGCGAAGTGCCACTGCTACTTCCTGGCGCTTCAGTGATCCCTGAGCACGAGCCAGAACCACCGCCTGCTGCTCTTCAGACAACATGGATCTATGTAGCAAGATCCACCCTCGAGCCTCTTCTGGAAACTTCACCTGTGCACGACGCTCGCAATTGTCGAACACTTCAGATGCTCGAGCAATCCAAGACTTGAGGGATTCGCCATCTTGTGCTCGGAGTTGAAACACCTTTCCCAGGGCATCACCAAGTTCATCAGTCTTGTCCTTCTGGGGAAATCGTTGGTCCAGCAAGGCCCATAAGACCTCATCCCCTTTCTCCACCTGGTAATCCTTGGGGTCCAAGTGCTCAACGCACTCCAAAGCTTTGCCTGACAGCAGGGTGTATATGTAGGCACCTTTCGCAGTGGAAGGCAGCTTGTCAAGGGTCAAAAGCTTGTCCTGCACCCAAACCTTCCATCGGCGATACTCTTTTGTATCTTCGCTTTCACCAGAGAAAAATCTCAAGGGTCCACCAGGACCATCAGCAGAAGAACTTCCAGAGGCCGCCATGGCACCTGTGAGGGCTCACGCCGCGGAACCAAAATCGCACGTGTTGTGCGGGAGCCTGACGGCTGAGCCGCCAGGCTCCGCTACCAATAGCGGAAGACACCGGTTCCACCGGGAACTCACGCAGACAACGCCTTTTTGGATCTCAAAGCCAAAAGTTGTCTGCCGATGTGCAAATGTTCCCCGACTGGAGAAAATGGCATGAAGGAGATGTGACTGGCACCTGTGGCAAAAACATATGTATATGTGCATAAATATGTATGTACCCACTGTACATACAATACATATGTACATCTGTACAGTATGACATACATATAATATATACAGATATGTATTTGTGTATATATATTTAAATATGTATATCCATATGCTGTATATGTAGATATGTAGATATTTAGATATGTAGATATGTACATATGTAGATATGTACATATGTCGATATGTAGATATGTAGATATGTATATTTGTATATGCATATGTACATTGACATATGTTAACCTGATTTGCATGGTGAAGCAACGCTAGATCTGCCCAAGGAAGAAAAGGGCAACCCTTTTTTTCAACCTTGTTTTAATTTTTTTCAACCTTGCCTCTTTTTTTCAACCTTGGATTACTCTTTTTCAACCTTGGCCTACTTTTTTTCAACCTTGGCCTACTTTTTTTCAACCTTGGCGGCCTACTTTTTTGGACCTTGGTACTACTA
>BGPT01002642.1:0-29193 GCA_003297045.1 Symbiodinium sp. clade C Y103
GGGGGGATTTGCCGTGCTAAGACACTGGCATTGAACCTTGGGCAGGTGAGGCAACCGACCGGTGCCCCTGTTGACGAAAAGGAAGGAGTCAGTGCTCCGTTGAGTTTTTGGTAGCACCGTTGGCAACNNNCTTGGGCAGGTGAGGCAACCGACCGGTGCCCCTGTTGACGAAAAGGAAGGAGTCAGTGCTCCGTTGAGTTTTTGGTAGCACCGTTGGCAACGTAACAAGAATTTATAAGGGTTCAACCATCCTTTTGGTAGTGGACTTCACAACCATCCACAGTATAGGGCCCCCAAATGAACAGATGGGAGAATGGGATTCTACTGAGAGATCAATGGGATAATCATGGGATAATCATGAAGTTATAGACTTTGACTTTGATGAACAGATCCATGGGATTTAACCAACAAAAACAGATAAAAATAGGATACAGTACATGAAAGGATACATAATGGTAATATCATGAGTTCTTGTCACCAACCGTATGATCTATGAGGATGCGACTGGATGCTTGCTATGCCATTTTCACGACAGGATGGATCACCATCGTAGGGATTTATTATGTGATTGGGATGATGGGGATTTATCATCAAGTCTCTCTGTTTGCTGTGTACACCCCACCAACCGTTTGGACTTTGTATGACAACAGTCTGCGAACTGGAAAATCACCACTTTTAATAGCGGAATGATAATGAATCGTCTATGAATGGACCATGTTCCTCAGCTATGTTGACTAACCAGAGGGTATGATTATGCTTATTTGCCTGTTGCAATCACCCCTTGAGAAATATTCCTCCACAGAACCAATAAAAAATTGCGCAAACGAATGTTTTCATCTGAATTACTTCTGGTAATCCAAGCTGGTTTGCGGGAAAACGAGAAACATACATGTGTTGACATGTGTTCCCACAAAGACTATTTCCAAGCGAGCCATGGTTGATTGCCAGAGCGTAAATCCTCATGTTTATGGCTATGTTTATTGGTTCTAGGCACATCCTGCATCATAATTCATGGGGAAGTAAGTCTACGAAGAAGAATTAGGATGTGTGTACTAGTCAATCATCATAACCATCATTTGCATAAATATCTTGATGTTGGCTGTACTGAATCACACACACAGAGAACTGTAATCGGTACCCCCAAATCCAGTGGCTAATGATCATGTTTCCTATTCAACGTGACATTTGGTACACAACATGTTCAGGCACCCCATACGGGTGTGTTTGTCCAGAACCGAGGCACCCCTGGATTGATTTAAGTCCGTGGATACTAATCCTAATAAATGATCATCGAATCATTTGATAGCTACATCCGCAGACTGAAATCCATCTCCAGCAAATTGAGACTGAGCTATGGAAAATGAACCATTTATAGATGATGTCCTACAAAAGCCATGGTGCTGTTCCGGTTCTTTCGTTTTGTTTTAACCAAGACCGGTGTCAAGAAACATCAGAAACTCCCGCCTGCATCCAGCCCAAAGACCATCACCTGGAAATCCCACTCAAAGTCAACTAGAAAGGAGAGTGAGGGTGATCCTAAGGGGGGGAATCGGCATATAAGTCAGTTTCTAAGCGAAATCAAAATCTATAGTGTAATAGATTTACATATATATGTTCACACATGTGGCTGTTGTTCCCTGCTGGTTTCCATAATCCATATATTCCATTCAAATATGAGAGTAGCCCAGCAATATGACGAGGACGCAATCGGCCGTGCAGGTCATATCAAGATGGCTGCAGCTTAATCGCACACGGCATTCACCAAGGAAGGCTTGTTGAAATGAAGAAAAAGGCGCTGAGTTCATTTGTCTGTGGTGGCCACGTGTATGTGAACACACATGCATGTAAATGCCTTGCGAATCAAAAACCTTTCATACTTAATCCCCAATATTGTGGTTGTGGTTGATTATGTGGAAACCAGGTTGAAAAAAACAAAAAGAACATTGTTTTTTTTTAGCAACCCTAAAAAATTAAGGTGTTTGATTCCCTAGGCATGTATAGTATAAGTATGAGATCTTAGAGGCAAACATCGTTGATTTCCATAGGGAAACGGGTTAAAGGAGGAGATGCCTGGAGAGCTGAGTCAACTGGAAAAAGCTGGAATCTCATTGGACTGGTTTCAAGGAAAATTTACAGGAACCCCCTATATTTGATGGTAAAAACCCTGATCTCTGAATGGTCTCAGATTTTCCCTTGAACCAAATCCAATGGACATATTTGAAACCGACCAACCCAAAGAATCGCCATGCTCTGCAGTTTGCTCAAGGTATAGACACCGGTAATGTGGAAGCAAAGTCAAAAATCTAGAGACCCTCACCTGATGGGTATGTCTGAAAATATGGTACCCCCCAAAATCAACTGGCAAATCGTCAATGTTCCATTCTTACATGGTTATGATTTGTTGTTTGGAGGCATCCCCCATTTTCAGACATACCCAAACTCCAGTATCAAGTCTCTCAATCCCGATTGTTATCATCTTAGATGCATCAAGTTCCATCTTGCTTGACTAAATCCCGCCAAACATCATGGTTTCACAAAAAAACAATAAGTGATAGTGATACCTTATAATTTCATAGATACAAACCCAAGTATTGATCCCAAAATAGGATGGTTTGCCCCAAAAAAAAAACTGTGAACCTAATGTTCTGCCAAGCTGCGCCCTGGTCGCAGACCACATGCGACTTGGCCGCCACTTCAGGGAGCTCGGCAGAGTAGACCTCGGCAGAAAAATCTGACAACCCTCGGGTAATTGGGTACATAGCTGGGGGTAATTTTGTTACAGTTTGCGAACTGGAAGCCATAGCCCATGAATTATAGCAAACTCTGAGATTACCAGGGGGTATTTAGATTGCGAGTTGAAAAAATGATAGTCAGTCAGTATGGTGACGTTGTAACGTCATGCATAGGTTATTTATCGTTTATCTACAGAAATAATGGTCACCGCAAACATACTTGCAAAACACGGTTTGACAAACCTATATGGTGCATGAAAAAATGAATTAGAATGGTGATTCTTAGAGGCCTACTCAACCGTAGTTACAAGACGTTCCAAGATGAAGTATATGGTTGTAAGCCAGTGGCAAAAAGTATGCGGCCTGATCACAAACCTGACAGTTGGGGCTATTCCTCAAAGAGAATTGCAGACTCAGCCAAGTAAGCCCAAACAGACCATGTTTGCCCAAGACAATTTGGGAAATTTGGACACTGGTAATTGTAAGGTCAACATCACCGACAATATCCTGCAAAAAAACATGTCATCCTGGAAAAAACACCAAAATAGAATGTTGTACGTGCCCAACATGTATAGATAACTCCTCCCAAATCCCTGGAAACACAGAGTTCTACGTGCTTCATCTCCATAGTCCCACGGATTTTCCCCCATTGCTTACACTGTTTTTTTTCGGTCGCAGCGGTCACCAAGGGTGGTACTGCCAATCTACAGCATTTGATTCAATCATTGTAACACCCCTTTATGATGTCCAAGTTGTTGAGAAATGGTCCGGTATCCAAGACTAGCCACGAGTTCAGTGGCGTGAAAAACTGGAGAAATAGGGTACAGAAGTTGTGGTTGAATCCCCCGAATCCAATCCATCTACCCCGGTAGACCCCCTGGTTTAGCATTGGATCTATGCATTGTAGGGGTCCCACAAAGGGGGTATTCAATCCTAGGGGGACTTGGATGATTTTGATTGTTGAATCTGTGCGGGTCAATCCCAATTTGTTAAATCACCATTGTGAAATCCCAAGTTTGGATGAGTAAATCCCTATCTTACAATAATTAGCTATGATCTAAAAATCACATCACATATATGTTTAAGCAATCACAACCATTGTCCTTTGGCTAGCTTTACCCATGAGTTGCACATGAAAATCACATCTCTTTCAAGTAAATAGGATGGGTAAGGCTAATCAAATAGATACAGTAGATGGGTAAATCACTTTCATATTAATATTAGTCACTGCAGAATCACTGACAATTGACTAATCCCATCTATCAAAAAATCGAATTCCCTATTAGTGATGGGTAAATCTCAAGCGCGTTAAAAGTCCCAAGCACTGATCCACTGCCCTGCAACGTGAAGGTCTTGCCGCCATCCACCTGTTTTCAGGGCGCGCAAGTATGGCGGATTTTTATCCATTTCCCTGCCAAAACATTAGACATACAGGGCAAAACCATCAAAATGAATAGGTTCTAAAGGGAAAATCAACATGGAAATACACATGTTTTATTAAACATGTTTCAAACATGACGGATTTGAAGGGTAAAGCCAACAAATTGTTAAAAGTACCAAAAATGGTGATTGTACGTGAAAAACACATGTATAGAGTAGTGTGTGTGTGTATCTATAAAAACCATGGCTATTTTGGCCGAAAGCCTGGTGCCCTAATCAGGTACCCTAAGTCATAGCTGGTAGCCTCAATGCCCCCCCACCTGGCAGCTGGTGCTTTGCGAAGCAATGACCTTCACTGACGTCAAGGTCATGGGAAAAGGCGTAGTGTCCTGGCCGTAACGCTGCCCGATATGGCCTGATGTTGGTTGATTTCCCTGTTGATTTCCCTATTTTCGGCTGGTTCCTTCCATTGCATCCTCAGTGATTTCAGTTTCATGTCTCAGTGCACTTGGATCATCGCGAATTCCAACTGGCTGAAATCCCAAATCGTAAATCCCCATTGATGTTGGTTGATGTTGGTTGAATCAATTGAGAAATCTGTGTTTCTTCTTCGATTTTTCCCACGGCCTGAAAGTACGCTGAAGGCAGGAAGGAAATGGACGCTCGCCCTTCGGCGGCATCGGAGCGGGACGTGCCAGCAATCAAGGAGCCTCGCCAGCCAGAGGCACGAGACCCGGAGATGTGGAGATGTCTAAAACGTCTGGAGGCGCCGACACGTTGTGTGTTTGTTTTCCGAGAAAATATGGGATCTTGATTTTTAGACAATGCATGTTTCATGTTTTTTCCTACAGCAAAAAAGATGTTGATCAAAAGATATCAGGTGTGGAAATCAACAAACATTGAAGTTAAGCCAAACTGGTGAAATCTGGGGGCTTTATCAAC
The DNA here is from genome assembly GCA_003297045.1 of Symbiodinium sp. clade C Y103. Taxonomy (NCBI): domain Eukaryota; class Dinophyceae; order Suessiales; family Symbiodiniaceae; genus Cladocopium; species Cladocopium sp. clade C. The sequence goes on from BGPT01002642.1 coordinate 5,055, forward strand.
CAACAAACTTGGGGAGTGAAGCTGATCTAGGTATACAAGACAAATCGGGATTTCAACAGCGACAATGGGAATGAGTTGCAAGCAAGATAACCCTGGTTTGGGGACTCATTGACCGGGACTACTAACCATAGTAAGTGGAATGCACACTCGAGTGAACCCCCAGTTCTTAAACTGTTTTGGTGGTTCAATCGTTTTTTTTGGCCCTCATGATGGGACCCTCACTTAGATGATCCATTCCCATAAACTTCCCGTACACACACGGGAGGTTCTTGTGGGAGTGGGAAGCAACCATTGGAATTACTTCCCAAAATCATCCCTTTTAGGTGTTTCTCGAAATTGGGGTGCTCAATTTGTTTAAACATGTTTTGGGGTACCCCAATGTCGAGAAACCCATGGATTTCCATAGTTTGTTGTATGATTACTTTAGGGTACACCAAGAAAAAGATCATGAAATATCGAAACTTCCCCTACAAACATGGCAGTTCCCCAATGTTGAGAAACACGGTCACACATTCCATGTGTATACCCACTACACCATCTACTGGATCCCAATAGTTGGTTGAATGAACCATATTGTTCATTGATGTTCATCCCCAAATCCTCAATCCTTCCCCGATTCCCCAAGGTGAAACCCCCCGTTTCCCCTGGCAGCACTGAGCTCCCTTACCATCGGTGGAATGCCAACGGCAGGCCTTGCCCGAGGTGACACTCCTGAAGGTGAGGGTGAAATGGTGATGTTATCATCAAAAAGTGCCATTTCAGCACCAAAAATGGCAAACTGGCAAAGGGACACAAATAGCACTGAAAATAAAGATTTGACAAACATTCAACGGCAAAACTCCGCTTTAAGCACCAAAGAATTGCGAGTGAGCCACCAAAACCCCTCATTGAACCAATAGTACTGTTTCAACTTTCAACTCCCCAAAAAAAGTCTCGAGAAATGCGTGATGACGCCTGCCTTATCAGTCCCCTTCTCTCCAAAAATAACATATGCCCCCTTGACATGCCTAGACTAGAAATACTGCTTTGATATTTGTTCAATAAATTGGGGGCCATTAGAGTCCCATATATAAATTCCAACGAAGTCCCACTCAGTCCAATCAAACATAGAATCAGTTCCCTTCCATGGCAGAGTGTCCAGTACGTCTCTTCCATCATGTCGTTCTGGTTGTAGGTTTTGCTGCTGCCATCTGCACACTCCTCCACCAAAGCTGTGGCCTGGACCACGGGTCCCCGGTGAGTAAGTGGATCTAATGTGGCTAAAACAATGCCATAAGCCACTGATTTGGGAATGGTAAACATACCACCTATTATTGGTGAAATTGGGGATGGATTATTGTTGTTTTACCAACGGTAGGGCTATTTGCAAACTAGGACATCTTGGAATGTGATGCAGCTGAGTTTCTTACTTAGCATGCTACCTTCAGTTGGAACCCCGAACCTAGTGGTTGAGTAGTGGGTTTCTGAATTGGTCCGAAATCCCATGAAGAACAAGTTATAAACCATCCATTTTTGGGTACCCCCATTTTAGGAAACCCCCATATAGATCTATACAGTATAACATAGTATAACGATGACATGTAGGACGACGTAATATTCTTGTTCACCATCAGAAACCAGGGAGGAACAGGGCACTGCTCAACTGACTCTAGGAGTTGCTTTCCTGATGAAATCACATCGATGCAAAATGATCGCTTTGAACAGAGCTACACATGATAGGATAGCATGGGGTTCAACATCCAGATTGTGGGGGGGTCTATGGGCATATACCTAGTGGAATGATTCCCGAAATTTGCAAATACCTGTATGTTTCTTTGTAACTGAAGGTAAGTATCCCGGAGATCTGGGATATAACAAACCTCAAAGAGATAGAAAAGTGGGAAACCAGGAAATATGTTTTGAGCATCATCTACAACCTTGTGGAAACACGGTTCTATCGTTTTAGGGATTGCTACACATCTCCCCATTCTTTGAGAACTGGTTTATATCCATAATTGCAAAGTTATATTTGAAAATATTTGGATATTCGATGCTTTCTTCGCTACAGTAATGAAACTGCAATTGACAATCATATACTATATGATTGTCAATTGCAGTTTCATTAGCGAAGAAAACATTACCATCAATCCCAGTCCCCATCAGTAGCTAACGGTGGTATATGCATCCAATCGACGCCTACAAATGATTGTTAAACCCACATTAAACTATACAAATCTCAGATTTGCTCAAGGGGGTCATAACAAAAAATCAGACGCAAAATCCTCACCTCCTGGAATCATTCATCCATCACCTTGGGTACTGAAAAAGAGCAAGTCGAGGCTACTTCAAGGAGGTTACCTCCATGGCTAATTCTGGGATTTCCCAGCCATGATTAATTAACCATTGTTAACCCCAGAGGAATCATTCGATCTCCACCTCAGTCTCATCCCAGCCCATTCTGCCACCTGACGATCAAAGGCCATGATCGCACAGAGTTCGTGGCAGTAGCCATACACCGCCTCTCCACGGCCGCGAACGGGATTTCAGCAACAAAGATGGAGAATGATGGGGATATCATCAACCAGAATTGCGGTTGAACATGTTGAAGCCACAAAAATCGTTGATTTACCTGATATGATATCACCAATGGAAAAGAAATGGACAAAGCGTTGATGAGCTTCAGGGGTAGACTTTAAATCCATCCGAAATGTCCAAACTCTTCCATGAAAACTGGAAAATATTGTTGATTAGAATCACCACAACAAAAAAAAGGGGAAAAGTACATATTAACCCGCAGTTGTGTTGAACCACCCCATCGCAAACAAAAACATGGCGAACCCTCAAGGCTCTTAAATTTCAACCAAAAATCCCAAACCTTTTATTGAGCGTTCCACTTTTTTTGTGACCTTTGTAGGGATTGTAAGGAAAGTTTTCAAATTGTTGGTTTCTCAGGGGTTCACATTCTCAAATCATATGCATCAGCCCCTCTTGAGTGGATGGTGGTTGTCCTTGGTGTAGCCAGTGGCCATGTCCCAAATGCTATGGAACTATGCTTTCACTTCACTAATTTTAGCACTTTACAACAGTCTACATCAATTCGTGGAATGTCCTACATCTACTTACATCTGGATACCCTAGGGTAAACTAACATAGATGTGGAAAAAATGGTTTCCCGTTCGGAGAATCATCTAAAACGGGGGGAAGTTCCACATCTATGCCAGTTTGCATTTGGAGGTTTCCTAAAATAGGGGTACCCCCAAATCATCCATTTTAACAGGATTTTCCATTATAAACCATCCATTTTTGGGTACCCCTATTTTAGGAAACCCTCATTTGGGTAAATGCTACAATTCTTTCATGGTTAGGCTCGCCTCATCCACTGGCGCAAGCTGCAGGAAGTCTGAGGATTCTTCCATGGACTGCACGACGACATCCCCTGGCCGATTCTTCACGGGCATACCACAGAGATATGATGGGGTATAACGCGAATATAATGGTTTGGTTTTTCTTAACGTACCCTCTGGTAAACTAACATAGCTATTGAACATGGCCATTTATAGTGGATTTTCCCCTTAATAGCATGGTGATTTTCCATAATGTAACAGTTTACCAGAGGGTGTTATTATCATAAAGAAATCATAAGTACCATATGTGCAGCCATGAAGATCCTGGTTTGCCGGTCAATCATGTTCGGCTTCACTAACGGTTACGACGACTCATAATCGGTTGCACCTCTATGGTGTGTGGACTATACGTGTCTGTCTGCATGTACATCTGATTTCCTTTTGCATTATGTATCTATACATTTCCTGTCTACCAAACCATGTCTATTTCTATATTTATACATGAATATAAATATATACTTATATATCTATATAATTGGCCGTATATGTATACAGATGTACAGTTTAAACATGCATACTACTACACATATCCACCTTTCCTATCCATGGCTGTTTCTTCCCTCGACCTGTGGAGGTCAGCTGCAGCACGTCATTCTCTTCGAAGGTAAAGGTCCTTGGCCAGGCACCTTTCTGGATGACTCACCTGGCCCCATTATCTATACCAATATTATATACATGTTATCCATACATCTAGTTGTACGATTGTAAAATACTATAGACATCTCCACCATAAGCTTGCTTTAGAACCAGGCTAACTGGGATTTATGCTGGATATATCTATACTCGTCTATACTTCGATGCCGTTTAAACCAACGTGTAACTGGGGGAGGCTTCTCAAGTAGGCCATTATCACGTTCGACAGGGATCCATATCCGAAGTATGGTTTCAAAAACAAATGGGGGGTTCCATAAATGTGGGTACCCAATAGCTGGATGGTTTCTAGTGTAAAATCCATCTATAAATGGATGGTTCAAGGGTACCCCCATAGCCTAGGAAACCTCCAAAATATATTTGAACCATGCTGTTGCTGGTACTTCCCATTAATACTCATTGATGCCCCCTTTTTTGATAGTGACAATTCGCTACATGGACTTCCAGTAATTTCCCCATTGCCGGTCAGAAACCACCAACCACAACCCCATGCCCAGCGGCTGGATTTGTTCGCGTCCTAAGACTTCACCCTCAGTCGAAATGGACCATGATCAAATCCACGGGAAGTCCGAATTTCACAACACTTCTGGGGGTATAAAACCGTTCTATGGGGGATCTAAGATAATTATTTGATGCTATACTCTTAAGTCCCTTGTGGAATACGTTTAGAAAAGTATATGTGCAAGAATATGATATGTGCGTATCTCTGAACACCTCTGAAAATGGGTCCAAAGTTTAAACTTCCGAAAGTTTGAGTTTCCGACCATAAATCCATCTTCTAGAGCCATTTGGGTTTGGGTCAAAATGATCAAGCTTCTAGATGGATGGTTTAATAGTTCAATACTAAAACTTGTCAATTTTGTGGTCCTATTGCTACCAATTCTATGATTCTTAAATCCATCATTTCTCATGGCTAAATCACGTTAAAACCCAATTTTATCACCCGCAATTGTCCCAAAAGCATGTTCACCACAAAATCCAGCCTGGTTGATCATCATTCTCGTCAACATGTCATGGCCAAGTACGATCCTTATATCCCGTTTTTGAGGATTTCTTGGTGCAGGAAGACCTCCGGTTGTGTTTGTTGTTTCACTTTTACCCATCTAAATAGTTTGGCAATTAGTTAATTAGTTCGATCAATTTCCACCATAAAATCCATTCTCGTTGTTGGAGATATATGAGCCAACTTAGAAACAACTATTCGACTTGGCGGTCCCTTCCTGCGGTAGTGTAACCCACCTTCAAATACGTTCCGTTATATCCCCGCATATCTTCATTCATAATATATCTTTTTAATATCACCATCACAATTAGTTATCCTCATGATATCCCATAAAATATCCCTACTGTTGGAGAGGTGTTCTACATCCTATCAAAATAGCAACCCCCAACAAGATGCCGAACAATGTGCAACCAGGATCTTAGTTCGATGATATGTACTTCATAATATTTCCAAGATTTCCACTTTTAGGCACCTAAAAATTACGTCTATCTTGGGGTTGCTAGATGGTTTTCCCGGATATCCCCAGTAAACCAAGTAGGATAACCCCTATCCTAAGGGGTCAAGTGGTGATTTCACGTCGATTTCACCAGGCACTTCCCGCCTTCTCCTCAGAAGTTTTCATGGTGCTGATGGTCACCTGGAAAATATCTGTGCGGCGCGCTACAGGTTTTTTTTGTTTGGTTTGTCCAAATTCTAGGCCAACATAAACCAACATAAACCAACAATATTGGGGATATCACGGGGACCCATTGATGGAAATCCCCATTTTTCAAATCTCGCAATTCATCGTCGGTCGGACCTCTCAAGCTAGCAGCGTCCGCCTGGGCGGGTTCCAGCGCGTAAATCTTCAAGCGTCCAGGAGATTCGCTGCTGGCATTGCGAAAGAAACCTCAGGGAAAAAGAAGAAACATTGGATTCGCTGCATGGTTAACAATGTTTAACATTGGTTAATATTAGGTTAATAAATGCTTAATAATGGTCAATAAATGGTTGATAGTGAATGATAATGGTGTGTTTCCACTGATAATGTTACCCTGGGGTAGACTAAGATAGATGTGGACGCCATGGCCCATAGAAATAGATGAATCACCTATAGAAAATGGTGATTTGCCACATCTATGTTAGTTTACAGGAGGGTAAGAGATGAGGAATTTATGGGATACCCATAGGTTGGAAAATATCATGATGTATACAGACATATAACACACCCATGTATACACTTTATATAACAAATCCAAGTGTATATACATAATCGACTGCTGTCAATCTATGGTAAAATGGTGTCGGGATTATTATCAAGTTACCATCGACTTGTACATGTAGAGTCCATGGACTTGTTTGTTTTTTTTTTCCTCAATTATTAAATTCCATCCAGCGTGTAATTCAAAAGGCCCAATTTCTTTGAACATGAATTGATCCAGAAATCAAACCAGTGAATTCAGGATGTACCTTTGGCGTATCAAACCATTCGAGCGATGTCGCGAAAGGCAAAAATATATAAGGAAACTGGTGGTATAGCACGAATAAACGAGGGGATCACTTGAATTCTCACCACAAAAAACGGCTTCAGTGGGAAGAGCTGGGCTGGAGTCAACCTTGGGGCTAGAATTTGGCATTCCTCCGTGGCCTATTTACCTAGATCAAACCTGTGGGGGGTTCAACCCTGTGGAGCTCTGAGATTTCCATGGAGCCAAGGTACCCATGAAACTTCTTCCAGCCAAGGCTAGACTACTCCACTCGGTCACCTGAGCTGATACCAACATGAACTCTCGGGTCATGTGTGAAGAAGGACCACCTGAAATTCTCCAGAAACCCTTGAACATGTAGTGTGTGTATATATATATAATAGAACATCATAGAATTAACATAATATAATCTATCCAAAAGAGATACACTATGAAAATTGAGATAATACCTGGTGTTGTTTACTTTCTTTGTGTGGAGAGATGAACATCCAGCCAAAAATGTTCATTTCAGATGTGAACTACACAAACAAAATCCGTGTTTTTTCATAATAACCATAGCCATGGCCCTCGTTCATCACTAATGCTCCAGTCTACCCTAGATGAAGAAGAAAAAATTGATCACATGTCTGAAATTTTGCCACAAACACCACCATCACGACGAGACAAACACCACCATCACGACGAGTTTGAAACGATAGTGCATGTGGGAAATGATTGGGGATTTGTGATAAACAAGTTTCAGGTTATTCGGGTTACGACCAGTCAGTGGCTATGATTGCTGAGTTAATGGTTTTAATATGGGAGTGTTTGCACCATCCCTTCATGGTTTATCATTGTGGGTAGTTTATGGAATTGGGTTTAATGGGTTCCCCTCTGGTTCTCAAACATCGTTGGTTGAAAAACACCCATTTCTAGATGATCTTCCCGATAGAAGTAGCTGGAGGGTAATCCACAGATGACCTGCTTGGTTCAATCCCAATTCTTTTGTTGTCTCTGTTTATTCCCGTTGAACATTTGCACTTTTCAGGTCCCACTTAAGGATTCGACCCGCCAACGTCACCCCCCCCAATGATAGTTGGTTGGTAAACCTTGATTTTTGGGGGTCACCTTTGAGGGGGCTGGTTGAATCCCTATGATTTGGGTTTTGGGATGAAACGTTTCCTCTGCCAGGTTTGCTCCCAACCCCAAGATACAAAGTTCGAAACAGAGTCAATTTGTTTTTTTTAATCCACCAATTTGTTTGCTGTTGGAGCAAGCTTATCCGCATTGTCCCAAGCCATCCCCATTTTATCCGAATTATACCACATTTTTTTTGCTAAAATCTCCCTCTTTGATGGGAGTTCATTGGTTTCATCACCATCCGAGGTCACTTGTTCTTCCCTTTTTTGGGCACCGCACTTTTCCATTTTGCGAACCAACCACCGCCGTGGCCGTTCGGTATGACCTGTTGTGGGCAGTGTTGGCAAGAAAAAATCGAGTTCGGGTCTTTATTCAATATCATCTACCAATCGCGCCCGGCGGCCGTGTCAGGGCGGAAATTTCGGAAAGAATACTGGCAGGACATCAAGGGCCTACAGGATTTTTTTTGGGTTGGATGAAGGAGTGAGTGAGTTGACGGACGGAGATGCAGGGATAACATGACGTGTTATCCCTGCATCTCAGCCCGTCAATTGAATGGAGGAATCGGCGAAAGATTGGCTGAATGAATAAATAAATGAACAAACCAACCAACGACAGAATGAATGAGATTAAGAATTAGTGCGAATGAGTGGACTTAGATGAAAACGAAGGAGGGTGAATGAGAATAAAATGCGAATAATTCAAAACGAATGATATGAAATCAACTGAGATAAAAGAGAAGATTAGGTTGAATTAAAGATAACATGAAAGAAATTGCGAATGAAACTGGAGATGAAATGGAAGTTGCATGAACATGAAATAAAAAAATCAATGACATGAAATGTCGTAAAATAAAGTGAAATGAAATGAAATGAAAGAAAATGAAAGGAAATGAAATGACAATAGACATAGAAAAATGAATGAAAACGCCAACAAAAAGGAACATTAAAACGAGAAGGAGAATGAAAATGACATGAAATGAAAGTGAAACTGCATATTGCAATAAAAATGACGTGAAATGAGATAAAAATGAAATGAAACGAAATCTCAATGACAACGAAATAAAATGGCATGACATGACATGAAAAAAAATTACATGAAATGAAAATTTCATGAAATGAAAATGGCATGGAATTTTAACGACAATGATATCATGAAAAATGAAATGAAATCCAAATGGCAATGAGAAGGCGAATGACGGTGAAATGAAAAAACTGAAAACGAACTGAAACATGAAAATGACATAAAAAATTGGATTGACATGAAAAACGGAAATGAAATGACGATGAAATGAAATGACAATGAAATGACGATGAAATGTCATGAAATGAAATGAAATAAAATGAAAAGGAAATGAAATAAAATGAAATGAAAAAGAAACGAACTGAAAATGAAATGAAATGACAATGAAATGACAATAAAATGGCGATGAAATGGCGATGAAATGAAATGAAGAGAAATGAAATGAAATGCACACTTGAAATGGCATAGAAAAGGTGAATGACCTAAACATCACATGAAATGAACATCAAATGAAAATGAAAGGAAATGAAATGAAAATGAAATGAAAATGAAATGAAACTGAAATGAAAATGAAATGAAAATGAAATGAAAATGAAATGAAAATGAAATGAAAATGAAATGAAAATGAAATGAAAATGAAATGAAATATGAAATGGAAATGAAATGGAAATGAAATGAAAATGAAATGAAAATGAAATGAAAATGAAATGAAAATGGACATGAAAATGAAATGAAAATGAAAATGAAAATGAAATGAAGTGAATTGAACAAGAATTGAACATGAGCATGAACATGAGCATGAACATGAGCGTGAACATGAACAAAAACGAAATGACATGAAATAAGACGAAGCGAAACGAAATGCAATGAAATAGAAATGATCTGGAAATGACATGAAAGTGGCATGAGATAAATGACATGAAAATGAGATGGGATTAAAAGAAAATGCAAGCGAACTGGAAAACAAAAGGAAAATGAACCTGGCAACAAACATGAATTTACACTGAAAATGAACATGAAAATGAAAATGAATACGACATGACAGCGCGATGAAAACGACATGAAAACGAAGAGAAAATGAGATGAAAATCAGAGGAAGGACAGGAGTGACTGTGGCTGGCTGAATGACTGCACGCTTCAGTGACTGACTGATTGGCTGCATGGGTGAAAGAATTTAGATCATGCCCAGCTGCCTTCTATGAACATGTCAGAGAAATTCCTATTTACATGTTGCAATATCCGACGGTGTATTGTCATTTTCTGTACCGAGCCGGCGTTTTTCTGGGCATTTGTCAACTTTTTTGGGTCCATGAAAGATGTCATCCGCATAATAAAGACATCTCAGAACTAATTGGAGGCTTGGCGCTGGGAGTCGAAGTAAATCCTCTTCTCCCTCGCCGCGAGCGCACCTCATACCTCAGATCCGAGCGATGCTTGAGCACAACAGAGGCATGGATGCAAATGAAACGATCAAGGAATTCCGAGAACAATGTTGGGGGTGCAGCCCAAAACTCGTTCATGTTGAAATACAGCCATCGCGTCGTTTGATTTTTGAATTAGGGTTTAGCTGCGCATTGAGCACTGAAATGTTGTCCCAGGCAGAGACAGAAAAGGAAGAAAATGCAAAAACAGAAGCACTTCTTGAGATGTTTTTGCTTTCTGACATGTGAAGCAAAGAAAAAGCCAGCAGCAAAAACAAATGATGTCCTGTTTGAGTTTCTGCTCTTGATCACCGTGATTCTGGACGATGGTAAGTGACTCTGTCGAGTAAGTCATGACTTTGAGGCTCTGTCCAACCGTCGTCGTCCGGCTTGGACCGTTCTGAGAGGGGAATGGAATGTCCCGAAAGGGCAATGAGAACTCACTCCCCATCTTGGCACCTTGGAACTCGAAGGATTTCCTTTTCTGCCGCGCCGCTGAACCACATACCTCAGATCCGAGCGATGCTTGGGCACAGCAGAGGTATGGGCACCGTAGCTTCAGAATAGCATCGCAGCTGCAAGAATATTTGTCAAGTTCTGGGGGCTTGAAACTTCATCCCTTCCTGCAAACATATCTGCAAAACAGAGCGGGCCTGAACAAAATGCACGTGTCAATGGTTCTGCCTCAAGCTGTTTCAATAGATCTGGCTGCTTGGGAAACAAATCTGTCTATGACGCGCTTGCCATTTGCAATAGTGCTGGTGAGCCAGCGATCCCAGGTGAAAGGCCCGCTGGTATTGTCTGCCATTGCAAAGTTGTTGCGGAAAGGCCAGCAAGGCCAAGTGAGAATCCAGTGAACAAGAAATCTCTGCGCGTAAAGAAGCTGTGTGTAAAGACTCTTGTGTGTAAAAACTTGGCTGCAATTTTGTGCGCAAAAGCTCTTATGTGTTGAAGTCACTGCATGTGCAAAGATTCTGTGATTCTGTGTGTGTACAAAGGTTGCTGTGTATAAGGCTTGGTCGCACAGTGCCTGAAAGCTTTCTGTAAACGCACCTGTATGTAAAGACTGTCTGCGCCCGCTTTTAGAATCTTCTTCTCTCATTCTGCACAACATGCTTGGCACAGCTGCTGAGGAAGCTATATAGCAACTGCATGTGCTTCGCCATCACTGACATGACAGGACAAGATATCGAGCATCATCAAGTTGGCTGTGCAGCCTACTGGGTGTTCTTTGGCTGCGGTCGCTTGTTGGTATCTCAGTTTGAATATCATCAAGCTGATCGATAATTTCCAAACAGCCTTTCTAATTTTCTGGAAACGCTTGTTCGGGAATTTGTTGCGTTGGTGTCCGCCATCTCTGAAAGCTGTTGCGGCTACTCATGTGGCATCCAACTGGTGTCCACTTTCACCTCGGGGGAAAAAGCTCATCTGGACCTTCTGAAAATGGTTCATCCCAGGAGTTGGTAAGGTCTCCTAAATCTACTCATGCGTCGAAGTGCAGTGGACAATGGAAAAAAATTCTGTTTCTTCATTATCGCGCGCTGCTGGCTGAACATCACCCACACCTCGAAATTCTTTCCTTATTATTGTTGCAACTCCCACTTCTTCACGCGTCCAACATGCCCTTGCGCTTCTGAAGGCGCTGGAAAACTGCTGTCGCTGTGTCCTGTAAGGCGCGCACAGGTACTCCCACTGGCTACAACTACAAGTTGCTCTGCAAAAGGACTGCATGGGAAACCGAATTTTTGCAACACCGTCTGGCCTTCATTCTCCAGATTTTGTCTGGATGCCATTCGCGCAGACTCCCAAGCTCCTGGGAGCACAGGATTCACTCATGTCTTGGCAAGTCAGTCGCAGTTGTTTCCGCCAGGCTTGGCTCGCTGCTCTCGCGGTGAATCTTGAAGCCGCATGAAGCAAAGCCTTGCACATTTCTTGCCCCGTGGCATCCTTTGCCTCCAGGTGAGCAGGCGCCTCCACATGGCCCTCGTCAAATTCTGAAGGGGTTCAAAAAAGTTGTTCTTTAGCGCCCGGAATTTTGAACAATAGTTTTCGTTGCTGCTGGAAAATTTCAAGCTCACTCCGTCTACATTCATTGCGCGGCATTCAAAATAAAATCACTTTGTTTGTTTTGTGGCGGTCATTTTGAGAAGTGGTTGTTTGGAAAGTTGGTCTTTTGAATCTCCGCATGTGCCATCATTTGACAAGACTGTCAGAACTGAAACAGAACACAAAAACGCAGAAGAAAATAACGAAACTAGATTCTATTTTTCTCCAGATATTGCAAATGCAACAGAATAGATTTTCATGCCGGACCAGATTTCCAGAATTTGAGACAAGAACTTTAGTTTCAGACCAGGTTTGCAGAACGAAAGAATGAAAGTTATTTTGCTTCGTGTCATCCCCACTGTGGCATACATCCTACCAGTAGTACCGCACAAGGCGCCTATAGGAGAGGTTCGTTGCTGTGACTGATGGATGGCAGAGCGAACCCACTGATGGACCGACAAGTGGTTGGAGGCAGCGCAGTGTTGTTGTGGTTGTAGTTGTTGTAGTTGTTGTAGTTGTAGCTGTTGTAGTTGTAGTGGTTATTGTGGTCGTAGTTGTAGTTGTAGTCGTGGTGGTAGCTGTAGTAGTGGTAATGTAGTTGTACTTGTAGTGGTAGCTGTAGTGGTAACGTAGTTGTAGTTGTGGTTGAAGTGGTTGTTGTGGTTGTAGTTGTAGCTGTTGCAGTTGAAGTTGTAGTTGTAGTTGTAGTTGTTGTAGTTGTTGTAGTTGCTGTAGTTGTTGTAGTTGTAGCTGTTGTAGCTGTTGTAGTTGTAGTGGTTGTTGTGGCTGTAGTTGTAGTTGTCGTTGTCGTTGTAGTTGTAGTCGTAGTGGTAGTTGTAGTGGTAATGTGGTTGTAGTTGTAGTGGTATAGTTGTAGCTGTCATGTAGTTGAAGTTGTAGCTGTAGTTGTTGTATAGCTGTTGTAGTTGTAGTGGTTGTTGTGGTTGTAGTTGTAGTTGCAGTTGTANAAGTTGTAGCTGTAGTTGTTGTATAGCTGTTGTAGTTGTAGTGGTTGTTGTGGTTGTAGTTGTAGTTGCAGTTGTAGTCGTAGTGGTAGTTGTAGTGGTTATGTAGTTGTAGTTGTAGTGGTAATGTAGTTGTAGTTGTAGTTGTGGTTGTAATTGTACTTGTGCTTGTACTTGTAGTTGTGGCGTAGTCACATCCAAACTTCAAAANTTGTAGTTGTAGTTGTGGTTGTAATTGTACTTGTGCTTGTACTTGTAGTTGTGGCGTAGTCACATCCAAACTTCAAAAATCGTCCCGAAACCCTCAGTTCTTAACACTTTTGACATGGAAATGCGCTTCGCGCCACAACGGCGTGCACTTTTTCGACATCGACTCATCATCGAATCGTCCAAAAGTGGTCCGAGCATGTGGTGCTTTTAACATTTTCACTTCCAAATGTGCTTCGCGCCACAGCGCCGTGCACTTTTTCGACATCTCAACTTCCAAAAGNAAGTGGTCCGAGCATGTGGTGCTTTTAACATTTTCACTTCCAAATGTGCTTCGCGCCACAGCGCCGTGCACTTTTTCGACATCTCAACTTCCAAAAGTGCTCCGAGACCGTCAGTTTCTAACACTTTTCACTTCCAAATGTGCTTCGCGCCACACAGTTTTTGACACTTTTTACTTCCAAATGTGCTTCGCGCCACAACGCCGTGCACTTTTTCGACATCTCAACTTCCAAAAGTTGTCCGAGGGTGACAGTTTTTAACACTTTTCACTTCCAAATGTGCTTCGCGCCACAACGCCGTGCACTTTCCACATCTCAACTTCCAAAAGCGCTCCGAAGCTGACAGTTTTTAACGCTTTTTACTTCCAAATGTGCTTCGCGCCACAACGCCGTGCACTTTTTCCACATCTCAACTTCCAAAAGCGCTCCGAAGCTGACAGTTTTTAACACTTTTNAAATGTGCTTCGCGCCACAACGCCGTGCACTTTTTCCACATCTCAACTTCCAAAAGCGCTCCGAAGCTGACAGTTTTTAACACTTTTTACTTCCAAATGCGCTTCGCGCCACAACGGCGTGCAATTTTTCATGTCTCATCTGCTGCGATGTCCCCGCACCCGCCGCTTTAGCGAGCCTACTTTTCGACCTTCCGGAGCCACAAAACATTGGAAAAACACAGTGTTTCGCGACTTTCCTACCTGTTCGCGCACCTGCATCTCTTCTCTTCTGACTTTCTCCATCTTCTGACTGTCTCCATCTTCTGACTTGCTTCATTGCCGTGCGTTTTCCATCTGTCCATATTGTCGGAAGGTTTAGCTTCTAAACTTCCTTCGAATATATTCCTGTATTCTATCTGACATATATTCTCACATGTTCTCTGACATTCTATCTGACTTTGACAGTCTACCTGGCATTCCATCTGGCATTCTATTGTATTGATATTGTGACATTTTATCTGGCATTCTGTTTGCAATTCCTATTCTACTACATTCTTGCAATCTATCTGCCAATCTATCCGACATATGTTCTGACATTCTACCTGGCATTCTGCCTTCCATTTTATCCCTAACATTCTTTCTGACATTCCATCTGGCTTTCTCTCTCAAATTCTACCTGACGTTTTCTCCGACATACTTTCTGGCACTGTGTCTGGCACTGTGTCTGGCACTCTATCTGACATAAGGTTCGGGTCTGTCAGGGGCCAGAGAGTTGGCAAGCTCGCCGTAAGGTTCGGGCCCGCGATTGCCCAGAACAAGCTCGGCCCCAAATGCAGTGGCTGTGTAGAGGCGGCTGGCAGGAGAGGTGTGAGTGGGTGTGCGTGTGTGCGATGTCTTGGTAAAATCTAGCGACCCTCACCTGGGAGGCGTGGAAAAACGAAAACATGAGAAAATAATTTGATCATTGCTTCGTTTGGAAAATTCAATTTTTCAGGCCGAAACGGAAAGCTCTTTTTTTTCATGTCACAGCATGTCGGAAAATTTCGTCAAACATGAGCACTATTTTTTCGTTCTGAAAACTCATGTCTCATGATGTCAAACATGATTTCTTTTGTTCATTCTGATTCCTGCACTTATTCTCAGCCTCATGCCCTTAGAGCCTTACAAGGCCTAATGTGCTTCTAGTTTTTTGTCACAGACAACCACGAAAAGAAATAAATGCAGACATGAAGAGATACCAAGATACACAGGGGCTGGAAGCACCATGGGATGCGGCCACACTACACACATGCCGACAAATCACCCAATCGCACCATGGCAAGTCACCATTCTCATGCATACACCCACAGGCTTCGAGTCTTACAAACCAAATCAAAAAAAACTCGGAAAATCTCGGAAAGATATAACCAACCAATTCCCTTGAAGGGTCATTCATCTTTTTGTCCATGGTCAAATCATGTCACACACAAACGAGGCCTGCCGGAAAGGCCAATGGCAGCTGGGCTCAGGTGATGCTCCTTCCAGCACGGGAACGTGCTGGATGTAACCTGGACCAAAAAAAAAAAGCAGTTGAAGTAGGCGCCGCAAAATATCCAGTAATTTGAACCATACCGACTCAGACTGATTTGTTACCCCTTGGTTCGTCCTTCAACTCCCAGAATCTGGTTTAAAGGAAAATTGGCTCTACCCAAAAAAAATATACTTGATGAGAAAAAAGCATCATGTTCGTACATCTCCGCTGAAACCATGGTTCTAACCACCAGCACTTGGAATACCACCCCTCTAACTACGGCTAGACAACCCTTTTCTAACCTGAAGCATCTTGAAATCAATCCATTGATCTGTGTAACCCACTTTCAGACAAAGACAAATGATGTTCCTTGACCCCAACCGAACTCAAGGCATCGACGGTCTCTACGGTCTCTAAGTGCAACCGCACCAAGGCCGAAACGGTAGCCACACTGAAAGGATGTAACATGTTGTCATATCATTGTTGATCGTAAAAAAAATCATGCTGATTGGAGTCCGCGCATGATTGTGCATGCCATTGTCAAAAGTTTGATTCTGTAAAATATATACCATTAGAATATTGCCTTGCGTTATACTAATCATAATACATGAACCCAGGTACAGATGGCTTGGGTCCTTGTCCCCCAAAAATCTTGGCTCGTTGGTACAGTCGAGGGCTGAAGTCACAGCAATTTTCTGGAATGTGGATAAATCGCGTGCGGAAAAGTCGCCACGACCCGGTCACAGCAGGGTCACAGCAATCCATCAAAACACAAGGGAATTGCCTTCATCTGAAGGATACAAAATACTGGTATANTGCGGAAAAGTCGCCACGACCCGGTCACAGCAGGGTCACAGCAATCCATCAAAACACAAGGGAATTGCCTTCATCTGAAGGATACAAAATACTGGTATACGGAACGCTAGAGCCCACCCCTCGCACTGCAGACGACTATTCTGCGCTACCCAGCACTACGTGGCATTGCAAAACAATCATTCTGCAATACTCCCAAACGCGGAAGTCCTTGCAAGTTTGATGTTTTTAGGTAAATCACCATGGCACACTGTCGCAAAGTGGGTCCTTGCAAAAGTCCTTGCAAGTGGTTTTCCCTTTTCCCTATTGGCACACCTAGAACATCCAGCATCCTATTGAAGTATGGTTTGAATATGTGTTTTTTAATAGATGTAGCCAATCTAGAACTGCGCCCCCAAATGGGTGTTGAATGAAGGTTTCCGAACGAGGTCAAAAACGAGGTCAAAACGAGGTCCGAACGAGGTCAGAAAATAGCTTTGGNTTCCGAACGAGGTCAAAAACGAGGTCAAAACGAGGTCCGAACGAGGTCAGAAAATAGCTTTGGAAACCCTCAGCTCCCAAAGGCACTTGTGCACTAACTGAAAAATGAAGTGCGCAACTCCCTGCGCCACCACACCCCTTCTTCATCCCAAACCATCAAATAAACAAAGATGAACCTCCCTCCCATCCAAAAGAGGCATCCCAGACCATCAGGTAAACAACCTCCCTCCCATCCAAAAGATGTATGTAGGAGGCATGACCATAAGGACGTTTCCCCGCATGTAAGCTAAACATGCTAAACAATCTCACCAGATAATATAGCCATCCAAGAATCCAACGGAAATACATGGAGACCGTAGAGACCGTAGAGACCGTCGATGCCTTGAATTCGGCTGGGGTCCAGGAACATCATTTGTCTTTGTCTGAAAGTGGGTTCCACAGACCACTTAAGGTCTCTAAAAATGTCACTAGCAAGGAAACTGTAAGGCCAATCTCGGCTTGTTGGTAGAGGTTTGCAGCCCCAGTCCCAGCGACTTTGGCATCGAACATGTGGCCGTCAGGGCCCTGGCCATCCGGTCGAACGGGTTTTCCATCGCCATGCCACGCACACCTGCACGGTGCGCAACGGGAACAAAAATCCATACTGTTTCTCTGGTCAACAAGTATTCAAATCAGCGCAACCGATGCAACTCTTCAAAAGGGACATGTGAACAAGCACCGAGGACCAAGCTCACCATCTCACCCTGCGAAAGAATGAGCTTGGCGAAGTCGGAAAATGGTTCCTGCTGTCAACTGTTTTCAAACAAAATATAGAGCCAAATGATGAATGTATGTGTTCTTATGGAAAGCATCGCACGCAGGGAATCACTGAGCTTTAGTAAATCCTCCGACACTGCTCTTCTCTTCGGCATCTCTGGAACCTTCTCCTGACAGCTCTCTGGCAGATATCCTGGATTTAAAAAATTGAGGCGCCGCAAAGTATCCAGTAATTTGAACCATTCCGACTCAGACTCATTTGTTATACCCCTTGGTTCGTCCTTCAACTCCCAGAATCTGGTTTAAAATTGGCTTTAACGAAAAATATATTTGAAGAAAAACGCCATGTCCAGTACATTTTCCGCTGAAATCATCAGCAATTGGAATACCAGTAGTACCGCACAAGGCGGTGGCGGAAGTGTCAGGAATAGGAAACCTATAGGAGAGGTGAGTTGATGGGATGCAAGAACGGCAGAGCGAACCCACTCATGGATCGAAAGGTGGTTGGAGCGTCGGCCTANTCAGGAATAGGAAACCTATAGGAGAGGTGAGTTGATGGGATGCAAGAACGGCAGAGCGAACCCACTCATGGATCGAAAGGTGGTTGGAGCGTCGGCCTATCTATCTATCTATCTGCCTGCCTAACTAACTGACTAACTGACTCACTGACTAACTGACTAACTGACTAACTGACTAACTGACTAACCGACTAACCGACTAACTGACGAACTGACGAACTGACGAACTGACGAACTGACTAACCAACTAACTGACTAACTGACTAACTAACTAACGAACTAACTAACTAACTAACGAACTAACTAACTAACTAACTAACTGACGAACTGACTAACTGAGTAAATGACTAGCTAACTAACTAACTAGCTGACTAACAAACTGACTAACCGACTAACTGACTAACCGACAAACTGACTAACTGACGAACTGACTAACTGACTAACCGACTAACTGACTAACTGACTAACTAACGAACGAACGAACTAACGAACTAACGAACTAACGAACTAACGAACTAACGAACTAACGAACTAACGAACTAACGAACTAACGAACTAACTAACTGACTGACTAACTAACTAACTAACTAACTAACTAACTAACTAACTAACTAACTAACTAACTAACTTAACCAACTAACTATCTAACTAACTAACTAACTGACTGACTGACTGACTGACTGACTGACTAACTAACTAACTAACTAACTAACTGACGACGAACTGACTAACTGAGTAACTGACTAGCTAACTAACTAACTAGCTGACTAACAAACTAACTAACTGACTAACTGACTAACTGACTAACTGAGTAACTGACTAACTGACTGACTAACTGACTGACTAACTGACTAACTAACTGACAAACTAACTAACTAAGTTGTGAAGTTGTTAAGTGGTTAAGTTGTTAAGTTGTTAAGTTGTTCAATTGTTAAGTTGTTAAGTTGTTAGTTCAGTTAGTTAACTGACATTTCAAATTTTGCTTAAAACCCTCAGTTTTTGACACTTTTGACTTCCAAATGTGCTTGGCGCCACAACGGCGTGCACTTTTTTGACATCGGATGGCCATCGAATCGTNTAAAACCCTCAGTTTTTGACACTTTTGACTTCCAAATGTGCTTGGCGCCACAACGGCGTGCACTTTTTTGACATCGGATGGCCATCGAATCGTCCAAAAATGCTCCGAGACCCTCAGTTTTTTACGATTTTCACTTCCAAATGTGCTTCGCGCCACAGCGCCGTGCACTTTTTTCCACATCTCAACTTCCAAAAGTGCTCCGAAGCTGACAGTTTTTTACGATTTTCACTTCCAAATGTGCCTTTGCCACAACGCCGTGCACTTTTTCGACAGCTCAACTTCCGAAAAGGTTCCGAACCCCACAGTTTTTAACACTTTTTACTTCCAAACGTGCTTCGCGCCACAACGCCGTGCACTTTTTCCACATCGCAACTTCCAAAAGTGGTCCGACGCTGAGGTGTTTTAACACTTTTTACTTCCAAATGTGCTNCACTTTTTCCACATCGCAACTTCCAAAAGTGGTCCGACGCTGAGGTGTTTTAACACTTTTTACTTCCAAATGTGCTTCGCGCCACAACGGCGTGCAATTCTTCATGTCTCATCAGCCAAGATGTCTCCGCACCCGCCGCTTTAGCGAGCCTACTTTTCGACCCTCCGGAGCCACAAAACATTGGAAAAACACAGTGTTTCGCGACTTTCCTACNTTTCTTCATGGCTGAGCTCTTCACATCTTGGCTCTTCTCACCTCTGCTTTTCAACTGTCCATATTGTCGGAAGTTTCACTTCTAAACTTCCTTCGGTCACCCCTCTAACTATGGCTAGACAACCTTTTTTTAAGCTGAAACATCTTGAAATCAATCCATTGATCACCGGCACTGGGCTCCCCTGACAGCCACATGCTCCTTAGAGACCGTAGAGACCGTCGATGCCTTGAGTTCGGCTGGGGTCCAGGAACATCATTTGTCTTTGTCTGAAAGTGGGTTCCACAGACCACTTAAGGTCTCTAAAAATGTCACTAGCAAGGAAACCACATAAGGCCAATTGAATGATAAGGATTGATAAGGCCAATCTCGGCTTGTTGGTAGAGGTTTGCAGCCCCAGTCCCAGCGACTTTGGCATCGAACATGTGGCCATGCCACACACACACACACACCTGCAGGGTGCGCAAGGGGAACAAAAATCCATACTGTTTCTCTGGTCAAAACTCAACGTATTCAAATCAGCGCAACCAATGCAACTCTTGAAAAAGGGAAATGTAAACAAGCACCGAGGACCAAGCTCAACATCTCGCCCTGCCAGGAATCGAAAAACCACAAAGCCCGACGTTTTGGTGGTTCACTTTGTGTAGCAGTTCGGCGAAATGGTCGCATGCTATGCACGGATGATCCAATAGCCAGACTGTGCAGCTTCAAGCTTCCAATAGCCAAAGCCCAGAGTCATGACCACTCCACAATGCCTTGATAGGGGAATAAAGAATACATTTGGCGAAGTCGGAAACGCGGTGAATGTAACCTGGATTACAAAACAGTTGAAGCGCGTACTGCAAAATATCCGATGCTCAAGTGAAGTCAAACGAGCACCAAGATCATCCAAGTTGCAGGGTGTCTGCGGTACTGAATGATATTGTCAAATGTGACTAGAAGGTGTAGAGAGGTATTGAACTAGTTTGATCTGCTGTTACTGTCAACATCTTCCATCCATTTCTGGCATGGCCGTGGCCATACCTCATTATTATACACCTCCTGTGTTCTCCGCTTGTGTGACTCCAGTTCCTCACATTAGCTGCCATGGCTTTCATCAAAGGTGGCCAGTGCTAGCCACATTTACCCAGGGATCATCGCGTCCTAAGGCCCGAGCACGCTTCGATGGCACCGCTGGCCTGAACAAAATAGTCATGCCAAAACCATTCAAAATGTTTCCGTTTTCATCCATGTTTTTCAAAAGATTGACACATTTGCCGTTTGCTGTACTGGCGAGCGATGGGTCCCAAAATGAAAGGCCCAATCATAGCGAAAAGACGCGCAAAGACTTCTGTGTGTAAGCTTCAGGTGTTCACACCTTATTGGTGCATGTTGATTAGCTGCTTGTTGCTTGCTTGGGTTGTCCAAGCGTGTGGGTCCGACTAGTATGGGCGCCGCTCAAAAAAAAACATACTAACGCTCGAGCGCGCTGCAGCCGGCCTGAGCAAAATACAGGTTTGCCGTCTGCTGTGCTGGCATGCGACAGGTTCCAGGTGATAGTTCCGCTCATGCTGCGCGTAAAGACACTTGCGCGTAAAGACTTCTGTAAACTTCAGAGGGCATGAGCAAGGAACACAGGAGTTGTGGCGACATGCCAGCAGCAGGCGAAAGCGGGTGAGAATTAAATTCCCTCTCTAAGCTGCTTTAGATATACATAGGGATACCATGCTGCACCCAGATATCTCCAGGTCTTAGATGATCTCGCTACATTCATGAGTTCACTTTGTTGAGCATCCTATAGTTTGGTTGTATCCAACACGTGTCATAGCAAGCGACGGATTCCAGGTAAACCCACCGTTGGGACGGCTAGCATCTGCCATGATCTTAGATCTTCATGCGAAACTTAGTGTGATGTAAGTTGAAGGGGCTGACACAAAAATGGCAGCGACGGCGAATGAATGAGTGAGTAGGTGGGTGTGTGGGTGAAGGACTGAATGAATGAACAAAAGAACGAACGAACGATCGAACCAACCAAGCAAACGGAACCAACGGAATGAATGGAAGGAACGCAAAGAATGGAATGATCCACTGACATCTGTCCGTAACTCAGAAGTTTGCTAACTTAACTTCCTTTGACAAATGTTAGATGAGTATTATCTACCTTAGATTCAAACTATCCATTTATATCAAAGATGTTCCATGTTTTTCCTGCTCATATTCAGGAAATTGCATTTGCAGGCCACAACAAAACATTATATAGGATTTCATCCAAAATCCTAGGGATGTCAATGGACATTGTCAGAACCAATTGCTAGCTGTGGTGCGTGTTCCATGAAATATCCGAGTCGTCTTTCTGGCTACAAAACGCTTACGAGCTCTTTTTGTTCATATTTGGATGGCATTTGGCATGCTTAGATAAAATCACAAGTTGTTCAGATTAAATATCAAATTGCCTAGATTTCTTGTGGCAAGATTAAACCCAAGGTTAAACCCCATGTTTGATGGCTAGAACGCGATTGTTCACGGTTGAACCTTTGGGGGGGGATACTCTTAAACATCCATACCCAATTCTGCCCTTTGTGGTAGGTAAAGCCTATAATGATCTATAATGCTCAATGGCTAAACCTCAATTTTTGATAGCTGAACACGGTTTGTTGATGGCGCTTAAAGCCGATTAAAGCCATCGATTTTCACCGAATTCTCTTCTTGAAAAGCTATTTGTTGATGGCTAAATGCTGAAAATCCACCAAAATTTGGTGAATCATTGGATTGGTTTAAGGGAAAATTTGCAGGAAAACCCCTATATTTCATGGGAAAATCAATGGTTTCCTGTAGATTTTCCCTTCAACCATTCCAATGAGTGAAAATAGAAACTTCACCCCCCCCCCTCCCCAGGTTTAACACCCACCTTCGAGCGCCAGGGCCAGCGGTCCCCGCACTCAATGTACTGAGCTCAGAGCTCGGGCGCCTGGGAAGTTTGGTGGTTTATTGGCTGGTAGAATACTATGGATGGTTGAGAAATCATGGGTTTTCTTAGATAAGTTTCATCATGGGATAAGTTTATGGGTTTAACCACCTTTTTTTTTGGACAAAACCATTTCCAATAAAACCTACTAGTAAAATCATGGGTGGTTAAGTTTATCCCATGATTTTGTTGGAAATTCAACCAACCTTTTGGTGGTTTATTGGAGTTCGCAGCCATAGTATGTCGAATTTCAGGACTTCACCAACAAAAATTGCCCACTTCCATGTACCAAAGAAAATGCAACTTTACAGAGTGAATTCGTTAACAATTACTTTGCTTCGAGTGATCCCCACCGTGACACTTTATTGGCATATAGTGTGATACAGATTTTGACATTCTTTCTGGCACAACTTTCTGGCAGGGNTAGATTTCATCAGAGTTGTCCTCTCCTCCTCTTCCTCTTGGCATTCTATCTGACATTCTCTCTGACATATGCTCTGACATTCTATCTGACATATGATCTGACATTCTATCTGGCATTCTACCTGGCATTCTATCTGACATATGATCTNCTGGCATTCTTTTTGGCATTCTATCTGGCATTCCATCTGGCAATCTATCTGACATATGATCTGACATTCTATCTGGCATTCTACCTGGCATTCTATCTGACATATGATCTGGCATTCTACCTGACATATGATCTGACACTCTATCTGGCATTCTACCTGGCATTCTATCTGACATATGATCTGGCATTCTTTCTGGCATTCTTTCTGGCATTCTATCCGGCATTCTATCTGGCATTCTATCTGGTTTATCTGGCATTCTTTCTGGCATTCTATCTGGCATTCTTTTACCGTAAGATAGACCGTAAGTTTCTGGCATTCTATCTGGCATTCTTTCTGGCATATATTCTGACATTCTTTCTGGCATTCTTTCTGGCATTCTATCCGGCATTCTATCTGGCATTCTATCTGGTTTATCTGGCATTCTTTCTGGCATTCTTTCTGGCATTCTTTTTGGCATTCTATCTGGCATTCCATCTGGCAATCTATCTGACATATGATCTGAGTAAGATAGACCGTAAGATAGACCGTATCTATCTGGCATTCTATCTGACATTCTATCTGACATATGATATGACATTCTATCTGGCATTCTAGCTGGCATTCTATCTGACATATGATCTGGCATTCTTCTATCTGGCATTCTATCTGGCATTCTTTCTGGCATTCTATCTGGCATTCTTTCTGGCATTCTATTTGGCATTCCATCTGGCAATCTATCTGACATATAATCTGACATTCTATCTGGCATTCTATCTGGCATTCTATCTGGCATTCTTTCTGGCATTCTTTTTGGCATCCTATCTGGCATTCTATCTGGCATTCTTTCTG
>BGPT01002642.1:40044-78172 GCA_003297045.1 Symbiodinium sp. clade C Y103
GGAAAAATGGGCAGTGTCTCACACGGACCATTTTTGATGCCAAAAGTTATCGTTTCTGTTATCGTTTTGTTATCGTTCGTGAATCCTATGCATGTTCCTCTTTTTCTAGACATGGCTGCAATCATTCAAAAAGGACTGTAGTGACCACCTACCAGGCACCTTCATGAGCANGAGACCAAAAGCACTTAAATAGCTGCAAAACGATGAAAAGATCAAGAACATTGGATTTTAAGAGTCTGGACACAGATCATTCACATAGCCATCGTTATCTTTTTTTTTCCTCTTATCGTTTTTTCGAGTGAGAGCTAAATATGGCTAATGGGGGATCATGGAATACTAAACGNTTTTTCCTCTTATCGTTTTTTCGAGTGAGAGCTAAATATGGCTAATGGGGGATCATGGAATACTAAACGAATAGCAGCCGGGTTATTATACTCTCCCAAATGAAGGTGATCTGGATTCAGATTTTTGAACAAGTAAGCTTACTGCAAGTAAACATCGACATGTTTAGTTAAAAACCAAGAGAAGTCTTACACTCACCCTGTAATTAGTACATGTTAGTACTGCTAGCAACCAAGTTTTAGCACTCCGAGACGTCGACTGCTCTGCCGTTTTGATGCCAAAAGGGTCCCACTTGGCTCCTGTCTCCTGCCAGCTCCACTGAACCCCCTGCCTGCGCTGTGACAACCATAGGGGCCTCCATGGTTGACAGGTTGACATGAAAATATGCTTGACCTTTCAGAATCTTTGGGATATGTGATGATATGTGATGATATGTGGTTCAAAAGCAATCGCAAACAGTCGGGTCACAGTTCAAACTTCTGAAAGTTCTCCTGAAAATTCAGGGCCGCCTGGGAGGTTTTCTTACTCCAGCACAAACTAAGCAGATCGAAAGCTCTGGCCTTGCCGCTGGCCCAGGGCCAAAAGGCCCGGACCTGCAAACCTCAATGCCATGATGGCAGGAACACAGACTGGATGATTTGCGCGCGACTTACCAACTTTGAGATGTATGTCGTACAGTATGACAACCCCAGGTTTAAATCGTTGAAATTGCATGAAATTGGCGAATCACCGCAATCATGTCAAATGTCGTAATAATTGAAAATCATAGAATCATTGTAATCATGGTACATCGATCATTAAATCAAGGTTCATACGCATGTTTAAAAGAAACGCATCACGATCTACTCAAGGACTCCTCATTATCCACACAAACTTGCCGGTGGCTTGCCTGTTGAAACTGGGAGGGCTTAAACCGTTGCTTTCTCAGCTTTCCCAGCAGCGGAAGTCAAGGGCCCAAAGGACCCCACTAGTTGCTGAATAGAACGCAAACCATGATTGATTAAATCCATAGAAAAATTCTCATCTTGATTGCAAGAAAAACTGTTCCGGCAGGTGAAATTGACCTTTTCAGTCCTGAAACCTCCCTTGTTCTGTTCTTTTCATAAATACCCGTGCATGTTTGGAATGTCCCCACAACCCGCAACCGGAGTCGGAGTCTGAGCGTCGTATTGCCGCAGATGCAGCTCGAATGGATCTGGCAAATCAACCTCCAGAGCAACACAACCTTTCACCAGTGGAAAAGTAACGCGGTTGGCTCAAGTTGAAATGTCACAAATGAAATCGATAGGTTAGTGCTAGACACCAAAAGGATCTACCGGCTAAGATTTGCAATGTCCTGAAATGGACAAACAACATGGTTTATGATTGCCGATATCCAATGAATCGTTGGGAGTATTCTGAACAACTGTGGACGACACTAAGCAAGGACTTGATAATGCATCCCGAATATCGATTTCTGAGAGATCAAGCGTAGAGTGTTGAGTATCAATCCCAGAAAATGAACTGAAACAATGCTATATTATGTATCTATATGTGCTGTTTTACATAAAATGTGAAAAGCATGATCTATTCAACAATGTAAGGTGCAGACATATTTGTTTAACACGATTTCTCTATATGATCAACAGAAGTAGGAGAAAAAACTCTTTCACATTGTGTTCTGTCAAAAAAATGGTGAACTCGCCAACTTTTTGAGAGGATGACTTGGATTACCCACAGTTGGGCTGCTCAGCGTACTACCAGCCAACACAGCTCATACCAATAGCTGTACTCCAAACCACCTGTTGTACGTGTAGCTTCAGAAACATACATCGCTAGGCGCAGTGATGACAGCCGTTTTGATCCAACCAGCTAATGTGCTATATCCACTGGCTTCCACGTCTCGATTTGTGAGAAATTTAGGATCTTGAAGCAGATGCCATGCTGACGAAAGTGTTTGGCGAAAAAGGAACAAAAAACTAGCCCGCAAAACACAAAAACACAAAACTAAAACATCATTTCTCACGGATGCTGGTTGGAATGCTTTAAACAAATATTTTCTAAGAAATCATGAGCTCTATTGAGCTGGCCAATTAACTCAAAAAATACTATTTCCCACAGGTTTTCCCATTGCCCAACCTGGCCTTTAGCTAGCGGAAAGGTTCACCGCCTTCCCGCACCGCACCCGGTGAGCCGAAAAGTGGAAAGCCACCCCGCACAGCCGCACAGCGGATAGACCTGTTTCCAGCACCTGGACGAATGGCCCAAATATCAAAAAGTGGCCCCCAGTATAGCCGTAATATATCTATATTATATCATATATATATATATTGCAATCACATAATGTAAAATGTGTTGAACATATGACAAATGCCCCCTTGTGGCAATCATTTTGCTACACGGGTAGGACCACCCCTGCAGCAATTGCAGGGTTAACCTGGATGCTAAATCGATGACATGTCAGTAAGTACATACCATACATGGACGATCCAACCTCTCATGGTTGGTATCATTGTCCCATCTTTCAATGGCCATCTGTCAATGGCTATCCCCACCCAGCTGAAACTGGCATCACGTTTCACCACTCCGCACCCGATCTGTGTACTGAACGCCATCCTTGATCGTGGAGTCATGGTGAGCCACTCTGGTTCCAAGTGGGGCGATCTCTTGGACGTATACCCGGTAAATTGGCACGGATGGATAGAGGTGCAGTACTTAGAGATCGATTGGGAGGCTTCTCCCACTGCTAGCGATGTAAATCAACAAGCACATATTCCAGTCTCCACCATTCGTGGTTTTATGATACAAGGGGAACGACATTACATGTTTGGCTGATCCCCTGATCTGGTGATGCCTGGGTTTGCCCCAAAATGGGGTTTATTTTATGCCATTTCAATGGGGAGAATAATGTTCTGAAGAATTGGGTGTTTTGTAATATATGTTTGGGTTTTCCAACAGTTGCAAAGAAAATCACGACAAACACCTGAGTGTGAGTGAAAATGGGGCATACCCCCAAAAAAGTTGGATTTCATAGGGAAACTGCTGATACTCGGAATTGGGGGGACCCACCTTTTCAGAGAAACCCACAGGGCTGGACTCCAGGAGCCCTCAGGGGCATGGCATCATGACATGCGCATGGCTTCGCACAGCATGACACGATGGATGCCCAACGCTCGAACTACGATGCGGAAGAAACTTTCCCTGGAACTCAACTGAGCCGGAAGAGAGATAGACATAAGCTTTAGTGAGTTGAAATGGTTTATATCGAGCGGTGTGGATTATTGAAGAGAGAGATTGATGTTTTGGCCAAAAATATGCATGGATATTCAGAAACTCAAGCCAACGTATAATTGGTTTAGCTGGACACTCATCCCCCAAGACAAATCGAAGCAACATTGAGACAAATTGAATTCTAGCCAAAAAAACAAAGCGAAAAGGAAGATCGACATGGCATTCATCCCTCTTCCGGCTCGGCAACACTGTGCAAGACGCGACACATCCATCATCCCGTTGGATCTGTAGGGGTTGCTGGATGTCTTGTCGCAGGGTGCCCATATGTGCCCATGTACCCTCTGCAATCAAACATGGTTTGCTGGAAAATCCCCCAGGTATGGATGGTACTCCCATTTAAATGCCCACGGTTTGACACGGCGATTTCCCGATTTCCCAGCTTGCCATGTTCAATGACTCTGTTGCGGATTTAGTTGGAATTTGGGCTCTCCGTCATTGCTCAGATGAGTCTGCCAGGGCTCTTCTGCTGCCTGAGGAGAACGCGGGTCAAAGATCGGGCTCAATTTGGATGTCTGAGGACCTTGGGTTTGATCGTTTTTGACTAGGTTTGGAAGGCTTATTTTGATTCAAAAGTTTCATTTTGGAGATTTCATGGTTTCTTTTGTTGGGCTGAGGACTGAGATGGCAGCCATGACATCTACATCTAACACTGTAGGCTGTTCATTTACACTTCTTACAATCCTTCTGACCCCACAATTGAAGGTCTATTCTGACACATTTCCATCAGCGATCCCTTGACAAGAATCTTGGTGAATTAGTGTTCATCGAAGATCACACTCAAATTCTTGAAAATTTGCTCTTACGACTCTGTGAATACAACAATGGATTGGGCTGCTGGGTTTGCAGCGGTTATCTTCTATTAATAATCATATATACATATATGCGCCCAATGCCTGGGTGTTGCCCAAACTTTGCAAAGGGTGTTAGGCATAGATAAGGAATGTAAATACCCACCTCCGTTAAACTTTACATTCAACAAGGGTATATTAGGAATATAAATTCCCACCCCCATTAAACG
This sequence comes from Symbiodinium sp. clade C Y103, assembly GCA_003297045.1. Lineage (NCBI taxonomy): Eukaryota > Dinophyceae > Suessiales > Symbiodiniaceae > Cladocopium > Cladocopium sp. clade C. The sequence goes on from BGPT01002642.1 coordinate 44,675, forward strand.
TTGCATTCAATTGGGAAGATCAACAAAGGCATTAGGAAAATGAATTCCCACCCCTGTTAAATTTTACAGTCAATTGGGAAGATCAACAAGGGTATTTGGATGTATTTGGAATATACCCCACCCCCGCTGACATCTATTTGCAACTGGAAAGATCAACAAGGGTATTAGGAGCATAAATTCCCACCCCCATTAAACTTTACATCCAATTGGGAAGATCAATAAGGGTATCAGGGACTTTGCGTTCAAGTGGGACGATCAACAAAGCTAGTAGGATGAGGATGAGGATGAGGATGACAGCGATGGTGGTGGTGGTGGTGGTGGTGGTGGTGGTGGTGGTGGTGGTGGTGGTGGTGGCGGTGGTGGTGATGGAGATGATGATGATAATGATGATGATGGTGATGATGATGATGATGATAATGATGATGGGTATAATGATGATAATGGTGATGATGATAATAATGATGATGGTGATGATGATGATGATGATAATGATGATGATGATGATGATGATGATGATGATGGTGATGATGATGATAATGATGTTGAGGATGATGATGATGATGATGATGATGCTGATGCTGATGCTGATGATGATGCTGATGATGATGATGCCTTGCCGCCCGTCGTCGCTGCAGTTCCGGGCAACACCCAAGCATTTGTCGTATAGTTTATTTATTTATATATATATATATATGTATGAAAATATATATTATGTATGTATGTATGTATGTATGTATGTATGTATGTATGTATGTGTGTGTATGTATGTATGTATGTATGTATGTATGTATGTATGTATGTATGTATGTGCTAATAAAATATTACATGTCCAAAAAAAGATGCGGCCCACGAACCCGAATGCAGTCACGTTGAACACTTGTGCAGGACAAATTATTGCCAGTCTTGTACATTCGTCCCCTATGTCCCTACCACCGTAGACTGTAGAGTGTGGATTGGGGGGTCATGAAGTGTGAAGTGTGGAGAGTGGGGACTCGAGTGTAAAGTGTGGACTGTAGGGTGTGAAGTGTAAAGTGTGGAGGGTGCACTGTAGAGCAGGGAGAGTGGAGAGTGGAGCGTAAAGTGAAGAGTGTGGAGTGTGGAGTGTAAAGTGTGGAGTGTGGAGTGTAAAGTGTAGAGTTTGGAGTGTAAAGTGTAGAGTGTGGAGTGCAAGGTGTAGAGTGATGTAGAGTGTGAAGTGTGGAGTGTAAAGTGTGGAGTGTAAAGGGTGGAGTGTAGAGTGTGGAGTGTAAAGTGTGGAGTGTAAAGGGTGGAGTGTAGAGTGCGAAGTGTGGAGCATAAAGTGTGGAGTGTGGAGTGTCAAGTGTAGAGTGTGGAGTGTGGAGTACAGAGTGTGGAGTACAGAGTGTGGAGTGCGGAGTGTACAGTGTAGAGTGTGAAGTGTGGAGTGCAAAGTGTGTAGTGTAAAGGATGGAGTGTAGAGTGTAAAGTGTAGAGTGTGAAGCATGGAGTGTAACGTGTGGAGTGTAAAGTGTAGAGTGTGGAGTGTAAAGTGTAGAGTGTGAAGTGAGGAGTGTAAAGTGTGGAGTGTAAAGGGTGGAGTGTAGAGTGCGAAGTGTGGAGCGTAAAGTGTGGAGTGTGGAGTGTAAGGTGTAGTGTGAGAAGTGTGGAGTGTAAAGTGTGGAGTGTAAAGGGTGGAGTGTAGAGTGTAGAGTGTGGAGTGGGAAGTGTGGAGTCTAAGATGCATCCCTAAGTTGTGGCTTACATTGTCAATACCTCTATGACCGGGGATGCCTTGTTGCAGAATGTGAATCCCACACAACTGTGGCTGACCTACTGTGTCTCATCGTCACAAATCGTGGGGTGGCAATATATTGCTAACAACTTGGAGAGAGCTTCGGATTCCTAACTGGTTCGTATATGTTCGTATGGGTTTTCTATTGTGGATGAATTGAGCTCTTGATCCAACTTATAATTACAGGGGGAAGTATCCCACGTCCTAATTGTTCCAGCCACTGACAATCCGTGGGGTTATCTTCCAACCAATCCAGTTGCTCAAAACTTCACCGCGGCTTCCGTTGCGCCTGGCTGGAATCTTGTGGATCAAGTAGGGCCTGTAGTTTCCAAGAGGAATGCTGGGATTGCGGCGATCATTGTTCACAATGAAGACGTTCACCATCACCTGGGCATGGTGTCCAGTGCCCCAACATGTCGCCATAGCTTTTGCATTCTGCGAACATGAAAACGTGTGAAATCTTTCAAAGCCAAAAAGAACACAAAGGTTGAAGTTTCAATCAACCCCGACCTTCCGATCAGCAATGTCTTCTGCGCTCCACACATGCTCGAAATATCCCTCGTCCCACTCCAGAGAAACATAGTGATCGGCGTTGCTCTGAACAGGTTCCAGGTGCTGACTACACCAGTCGAAGAAAGGGTCGTTCTCCCCCACGATGGCATACTTGACCTACCGACTGAAGGCCGTGTGGGTGGGAAACACTTTCTGGGCCTCCCAAATGATAGTGGATCAAAGCACTCCAACATCGAAATAGCTGGTACATCAAAATAGTTGGTAAATTCATGTTCAGCTCTTGAACCATCCCCAAACCCAAGCGTTTTTTTCCCGATGATTTTCCACCTTAGACCCTGCACCATTGTTTCCCTAAAAAAACCGTGGCCTGGAGGTATTCACGTGGAATCTCGGAGACTTTGAACAGCTGGTAGTTCTCTTGTGGATCCAACAGCTGTGAAACCCGGAAAGCCAAAGCCTTCCCCTTAGGATCCCCGTTCCTTTCCGGATAGGGTGTCTTGGTAATGGTCCTCCCTTGGTAGTTGTTGGCATTGAACCAGGTTCCTCGAGGTGCACTGGGAAGGTAGAGATTTCCATCAAAGAAGTCATCTGTGCAATGGTTGCCCTTCAGAAAACCGTCACGTTCGATGCGCTCGAAATTCTCATGGCTGGTTGCGTGGACCCACTCATCCACGGGCGGCATGGTCACACCACCGTGATGGCGTCAAAAATCAACTGGAACAAGAGCTACAGCCAAAAAGAATGACCAGCCTTTGAAAAGATTCTTCGTCAATTCTAGCCTTTATCTGCCCAATTTTGGGGAATGGAAAGGTTGTTTCTTTCATTGAAACAGCTAAAAGGACAGCTTCAAAAACATGAAAGTATGGTCTGCTCATTTTTCTGGGTATGTGTCGCTTCACCCAGGAGTCCTCCGGTTTTCACAATTTTTTGTGTCCTCCAATTTCCTTTGCAAAAACAAAGCAGTTTGGGATAAGCCACTCGCATGCCACCATCCTGTATCAGTGACCCATTGTTCGTTCAATGTGGGGGCGCTACAGGAACCGACCAAGCAGTCCAAGAAGGGGAAAGGAAACTCTACAGCTACAGGGTTACTCGCAATTGGCTCACCAGAACTCGCAAACCTTTTCCCGGCTCAAACGCTCCCACCCACGCGAGTCATTGACAGCGTCTTGGAGAGCATGATGCCCCTGGGGCGTTCTCAAAATTGCTGTGAAAAAGTTTGACTCGGGGAATGAGAAAATATTAATACAAATATATCCTCGGATATGGCTTCCAAAAAGAACAAATCCAATACTAAATCAGGGGTTCTGGGGGTATTTAAAATTGAGGGAATGAAACAATTTATTGAGGTTTTGGGCGTCCGACGGATCGCGTATTTTGATAAGACCATTCTTCAACTGGGACCACTGCCTGAAGCTACCCCATCGTTCGTAGAAAATGTCTAGCGTGGTGTCGTTGTTGTATTTTTGGTTGAAGAATGTCTGACGACTGGGGCATTTTATCAAAGGATGCTAAGGAAACAAACTTCCATGCTGCGGAGATCTGAGAAGTCAGACACAAAGCAAACAAGAGAAAAGCAGAGAAGAGTAGAGTAGAGAAAGGAGCGGAGAAAAAGTAAGGAGAACAAGAGGAAGGTGGAGAGAAGAGCAGAGTATTTAAAGAGAAAAGGGAAAAGACTAAAGGAAAATAGAGCAGAATAGAGTAGACTAGAGTAGAGTTGTAAAAAAAAACAGAAAAGAGCTGAGGAAAGAGTAGGAGACAAGAGGAGAATAACAATCAGAGGGAAAAAAACTACAACAAATAGAAATAAGATCAGGGGAAAGAGAAGATGTTCGAAAGAAATTTGAAGAGAACAGGTGCAGTCGGCGGCAATCGGCAGCCAGCCTGGAACCAGGAAACTCCAGAGGTCCCAGTGCCCGCAGGCACTCCGCCTTGGCCCGTCTCTGTTCTCAATCTGTCTGTGCAATTGTTGGATCTTTTGAAAATCAAAGTTAAACAATATCTTGCCAAGAGACCTCTTGTAGAGATCTTGTACAGAGATCTTGCCAGGACACCTCTTATGGAGATCTGTTGTCAAGATCTTGCCTAGAGGTCTCTTACTCCTGCACCTCATCATCCTCAATATCATCATCCAGCACCTCATCGCCCTCAAAATCATCATCCTCAACATCATCGTCTCATCATCATCATCATCATCATCATCATCATCATCATCATCATCATCATCGCCAGCATCATCATCATCATCATCATCATCATCATCATCATCATCATCATCATCATCATCCTCAACATTATCATACATTACCCCCCTCACACCTCCACAGTGTTTGGAGTCTCTTGCCGGGAATTTTTTTGGATTTCTTTCCTGGTGCCATTTGCCTTGTATTTGCAACAGTTTGGCACTTGAACCTCTCATGTTGCATGATATTTGCTACACGTTTGGTACTTCAAACGTTCATGTGGGTTTCTTTAGGGTTTCTTTAAGGTTTTGCTGTATTTAAATAGGGGTTCTTTCGGGTTTCATTTAGGATTCCTGGAAGGTTTCATTTATATAAGGTATCTTTCGGACTTCATTTAGGTTTCATTTAGGGGCGTTTAAGGTTTCTTTAAGGTTTCATTTAGGGTTTCAAGTAGGGTTTCAGTTAAGGTGTCATTTACGGTTTCATATTGGGTTTCATGTAGGGTGTCATTTAAGGTTTTATATAAGGGTTCATTTAGGGTTTCTTTAGGGTTTCATTTAGGGTTTCATATATATGGTTTCATGTAGTGTGTCATTTAAGGCTTCATTTAAGGTATCTATCATCTCGGGTTTCATGTAAGATTTCTTGAAGGTTTCATTTTGAGTGTCCTGTCGGGTTTCTTGAAGGTTGCATTTAGGTGTCTTTCAAGGTTCATTTAAAGTTTCTTTAGGGTTTCAATTACGGTTTCATATCGGGTTTCATTTAGGGTGTCATTAAGGGTGTCATTTGAGGTTGCATCCACATAAGACTTCTTGAGGGTTTCATTTTGAGTGTCCTGTAGAGTTTCTTGGGGGGTTCATTTTGGGTTTCATGTAAGATTTCTTGAAGGTTTCATTTACGGTGTCATTTAGGGTGCTTTTATGTAGGGTTCATTTAGGGTGCCATTTAGGGTTTCATTTAATTTATGGTTCATCCAGGGTTTCTTTGGGGTTTTATTCGGGTTTCTTTAGGGGTTCATTTAAGGTTTCATTTAGGGTGTGTCCAGGGTTTCATTGAGGATACAGAGAATGAAGCAAAAGAAAAAGAAAAGCAAAGAGACAGCAAAGAAAGGAAGCAGAGGAGCAGGAAGAAGGAGAGCAGCAAAAACGCATGACTGCAAAAAAAAGAAAAAATAGAAGTAGAAAGGCACAGAAGCAGAAAAGCAGAAAGGCAGAAAAGCAGAGAAGCAAGAAAAGCAGGAAAAGCAGGAAAAGCAGGAAAAGCAAAAAGCAGAGAAGCGGAGAAGCAGGAAAAGGAGGAAACACAGAAAAGCAGGAATCAAAAAAAACTCCTGAAATTGATCAAACAAATCCTAAAATAAATAGCTCTCCCCAAAATTGTCATTCGATGACAACTTCTAACTGACATGCACAACTTCTACCTGACGTGCAAAACTTCTAACTGACGTGCACAACTTCTCACTGAGGGGTATGACGTGTGCAAAAACCACAACATAACTCGTGGGACGGCTCAAAACCTACCAGGTTATTTATCAACACGCCTCCTGAAACAAGGTGAAAAAATGGGTGTCTCGTGCAACGGTGCAACCCCTTCTCAACTTATCTCAACTTCATTGACTTCAAGTTTTTGTTGTTCCCAAGACATTGGATGTATTTGATTCAGTTCACACCAAAAATCTACGCACTTTCACTTTCACAACACCCGGAAACCGATCGGAAAACTCGACGCCTGCTGTGCTTTGATTTCGAATCATTGGAATTCATGGCGGTGTCTGCGCAGTTACCTCTGGCCTTTGAATGGTTCAATCCCAATATTGCACAGTTTGAAATATCAACCACGATGTCCAACCAGGATGCAGCTCATTCTTGTTGACAAGGAAGGCATGGTTTTGTGATCTTTTGGCAAAATTCTCTGGTGTTGCTCTTCAAACGTTGCAAGCTTTTGCATAGTGATCTATGAAGAGCGGAAGTCGAATGATTCGGTTGCCGAGGAACCAGCGCCTGGTGTGATCTTTTCCTATGTACAACGTGACAACAAATCCACTGCATTCGCATCATGCAAACATCATCCTTGCAGGTGGCAAAAAAGACGGACTACAATATACAACAGTGAGATACAGTGAGTATGTTTCGGTTTACGTACTGTATCATGGTGTCTGGAATGACATGACCTGGAGATTGGATCAAAACAAATCGATTGTTTGCGCATCGTAGGAAAAGCACTCCACTCTATGGCACCCACTGTGGAAAACAGTCTGACTGATGAACACCCCAGAATGCAAACTCAGCAAGCTGGTTGGGATTCCATGTTGCATGCTGACTGTCACTACAGAATCCTTTCTTTGTGCTGGCCGCTGGCCTCAAACATCTCAAACTGTGTAAACAATATTGCTTTCCGTTGATGTTGTTCAAAAACATTCAAAAATAACCTCCACCACATCCGATTGGTTCAACAGCTCCCCCTGGAACGCTGATTTTTGCTGGCTCAAGCGCACGAGCTCCCAGATATCCCAAGGTGCTGTCGGCTCAAAACTGACTCGGGTCAGGTCAGCTAACCCCCCGCAGCGACGGGATACGCTGCAACTTCTCAGTAGGACAGCCATGGTGCAACCAGTCCAACTGGCAAGGGCTGCTTCGAGAAGGAATGGTGAAAGTTCCTGTGGAAGACTTTGTGTTACTTCCAAGGCTGCTTTGAAGGGGATTGGAAGCCAAGGGGGCATCATGGCAGTTAGTTTCGCCTGCCTTTGTAGAAACACATTCCAAGCAAAGTGTGAGTTGCTCTCTTTGGTTGAGAGAATATGTTTGCAAAGACTTTTTGTTTATGAGACGTTGCAGCGGCAGCGGCAAGGTCGTATCAGGGATGTTGAACAAGTTGGCAAATCGCTTTGGGAAGAACGTGTCCATCGCAAAGACCGGCAAGCACGCCCCAAAACCACATAGGGACGGCGACTACAGGAGGGCGCAGCAGCTGAATTGTCTCACCCGGCCAAACTCTCTGGATTCTGATTCTAGAGTCTGACTGAGGGCATCTGCGTCACTTATTCGGCTTCATGCCGAGGAGGTCCTCAAGTCAGGACTTCCGCTCACCCAAACGGGCAACCTCACATTGCTGTGAGCCCTGGTGGCTCCACAGATTTTTGTTTAGCGTTCAGTAGTCTTCTGGAAACGCAGAGCGTTTCATGTAGGTATTGGCAACATCATGCGCAAGATGGTTGTTGGATGCCGTTCCATCAAAGCGGGTCTAACCGGGAGAATTGCATGGCTCCATTGGTGCACCTACCACTAGGATTTCGGTGCCCGAATTTGACCTCAGCCGGTTCCGTGGAGGCAGTTCTCCATCAGCAAAGGCAAACACCTGGGCCGCAACGGGCCGCAACATTCGAAAAAAGATCGCCTCCATGCTTCACTGTTTCGCCGCTGCCACGGAAGATTCTAAGGACGGCATTTCATGAGATGTCCACGCTGTAAACCAAAACTCCACATTGTGCTGGATTGCTTACGCAATATACCAACTTAACCATGTGAACAGCCGAATGACCAATGGGTCTCACAGTAGACTCTCTCCACTTCACCAACCCGAGCACAAGTTCAAGGTTGTTTATTGCCCGTTTGACCCTGGGGACATGTGTGGGGGCCTATGAAAGGTATGCGTGTTTCTCTTCTCGGTCGGCAGCACGCTCAAAAGTCACTGTTCGCAATTTGGGGATTGGATCTGTAGGGTTTAGATCCGATACCTTTCAAGTCTCAAAAGTTCCCAGGAGTTAATGTCTACTCAAGAGGTAATAATAAAACAAGTATTGATCCTCAGAAGCTTCGGGCATGAGCGCTCTATTTCTATCAAAACAAAGATGATGGCGCGGAATAGGCCGCTAATTGACATGATGCGGGCCAATCTAATGACAGGAGATCCCCCCATGTCAGTTGAAATTGACGATTGGCAGCAGGCATGACCTCGGCGCAACTGACAATGGCCTTAAGCCCATGCAACGACATGCTACGATAGATGCCGGCAAGGGCACTGCCAAGTAATGACAACTTTCTGACCTGTAATTGCAAGCACATCACCCCTTTACAAACTTGTTGGTCCATTTTGAGACACTTTGAGACACTTTGAGACATTTAGAGACACTTTATTGTCCATCTCCGTGTAGAAGAGCGCCTGGTTCAAAAAGGCAGGTCTGAATTCAACATGAACACATCAAGAGATGAAGTACTGTCATGCATAAGGCGCAGAATGAAAAAGAAAGCGACGAAGAAAACGAAACCAAACCAACTAGAAAGTTCCCGAACAGTTGAAACACAACAACCAGTATGGTTCACTGTCACATGCAAGGATTCAAGCACTTTAGATTCCTTAGACTGCACTGTTCTCCAAGTATCCTCCAAGACCTTCCCATGACACTCAACAAGTTGCCAAAATCAAATTCTTAGAACAAGACCCAAACCGAAATGCCAAAGACATAAACACAGTGGGTCAACACTTCCAGTTCTCTCCAATCCCTGCACTCCAAGTCTTCTCTTTTCCAGCGGTTGCTGATACGACGGGGCAAGATCCATGCATCTAACACAGCTGCATAGCAGCAAATTCAGCATCTGCACAACAGGCTGACATTCAGTGNGACGGGGCAAGATCCATGCATCTAACACAGCTGCATAGCAGCAAATTCAGCATCTGCACAACAGGCTGACATTCAGTGCTGGGGGACCAATCCAAACCCGCCAAAAGGGAGGCGGGCGGGGCAAAACAATGGCAAGGCCGCAATGCAGGCCAGCAACACTAGGCCTGAATGAAACACACACACACACACACAATCAGGGTGTGCTCTAAGCGCGGCTGCGGTTTCATACATCAAGAACATGTGACCCAATTCACAGGCTCAACAGGAAGCCTACAAGGTCAGACATCAGGTGCATACATGAAATAACACATGAACAGAGGCACCTCCCACAACATCCATAAAGGAGTAAGGAAACACAAAAACACAGGGTTCCTTCAAAACCACAAGAACCTCAAATCAGGATCAAGGCCCTGCATAGAATGGGCAAGAATCCGAACTAAACAGGCGACACAACTCTTGAAATCTTATCAAAAGAAAAGACGTGACACGAGTTGTTCACTTCATTACTCGTTTCCCAATAATGCCACATCAACAAGTTGAAGTAAGCTTGAGACACTTTGAGACACTTTGAGCAATTTTGAGACATTTTGAGCAAATTTGAGACATTTTGAGACATTTTGAACAATTTTGAGACATTTTGAGCAATTTTGAGAAATTTTGAGATATTTTGAGGCATTTTGAACAGCTTTGATACATTTTGAGCAGTTCTGAGCAATTTTTTTGGGCCAGCTTGGGCAATTTTGAGCAGTTTTGAGCCATTTTTTGCGGGCAAGTTTGGGCCATGTCGAGCAATTCTGAACAACTTTTGGCAACACAATATGGCACTGTCGACCTTGGATAGTTTTCAAAATGTCTCAATTGAGGCGCTTTGAGACATCTTACTTCGGCTGAAAAAGGTGCCTGATCTAAACCCCACTGATCTAGACCGTTGATTCCCACGAAGTACAGAACAACATCCGCTCTCAGGAATGTCAGAGGCCAAGAGTATTAGCAAAAAGATCGCGGAGAAAGCAAGACACTGAGCCTGACTCAGCGACTCTGAGCCACACACCAACCCTTGCCAAGAGCTCCCCTTCAGCAAACTGCGCTTATTGGTCAGGTTGTATGACAAAAGGATCCAGAGGTACTCAACAAGGTTGCTGCATCCTACCCAGCAACCCAAATGATCCGGGACTCTTCAAACGGTTCAGCGATTGCATTGCACCTGTACGAAAAAATCTGACGCCGTTCACATCCCCGGTTGTACTGCACCAGTGGGTAGTCTCAAGATTTTTTCCAGCTACATTTATGTGGAGGCAAGTTTCAGGGTCTTTTTTTCCGTGCCTGCCCGTGCCTCAAAATTTTCTGAAACCATGTTTTCAGTCAACTATGTCAGTAACTGGTCGAGCTAAATTTCTGGATTAAGTACAATCCAAAAAATGCAGCCACTTCATGCCTCTTTGGAATCTTCCAAAATCAAAAATCATGTCTACAGGAAAGCATGTACTGGCTAAAGTTCATGGGCACCAGCTCACTATATGCATCATGCCAGCACATAATTTCAAATTTGTTATCTTCCCAATTTCTTTGTGACTTGCCGTGCCACATGAGTGGCACCAGAAATTGCAAAAGACCTGTGGGCTCGATGCCCTGGAAAAAGTTGGGGGATGCGGCTCTGTGATCCAAAAAATAATGATGAACCAGTCATGGCCCAGTCAAGTTGACCTCAAGTCTTTGGCTGAGGCTTAAAGACATCATTCCATGACAGCGTGAGTGGTCAGAAACAACTGACGGGCAAGCTTTGATGGCGTCAATGCGTCCTCTTGGACGTGTTCTAACAACTAGAGGGACGAAATGAAAATCAAGGAGCCGGTGCAGAAGTTAAATGACGTTGACCTCCATGGAGATTGCTCTAAATTCCTCCAGGAACCTTCAACCTGATATATAAATTTGATTACGGTGTATAAACTTGTGTCCCACTGCCTTTTCGATATGTAAATCGATCTTGCGTCATGTAAACCTCCTGTTTGTGATGCAAATATGTCCTAAGCACAAATCTTTGATTCGAGTATTTTTGGGCGCCAGCACAGTGCCTACTCAATCTCTCTTGAGTTACAAAATAGGATACCAAACATGCCTAGCACAAACTAAATCGTGCTGTGAGGGTGTGCTTCTGTTCTAAGGTCTCGCAAACTGGATAGGTCTTTAAAACAGCATTCAGATCAAAAGACACCTTCCGCTGGATACTGCAGCAAATCTGGTCACCGTAGCTTGAAAAGGCTTGCTGTGGGACATGTAACTCTTACCCTTGTGGCTTGGCAAGCATTTGACTCGCCACCGCGTCAGGGTCCCTTGCGAATGATGGTGAGGAGCACTCACCATCATTCGCAAAGGACCCTGACGCGGTCTCCACTATCCTCCCCTCCTCCAAAGCTCACTGCGACGCCTCTAGTGGCATTAGATTGCCCCGTCGACACACATCTCCTCTGCTACCTGCGCTACCTGCCACAAGGTTCTTGCCTCCCTAATGTTTAATAGACGCTGGGAGCCAAAGAGGACCTGAACTCAACATCTGCAAATCCTAGAGTTCCACCATCCCTACGGTCATGAAGGAGACCTATTTGGGCTAGTCTGAAGCTACCAAAATGGTTGCCATAATTGAGCAAACAGCAATACCGCGGTGCGCAGACGTTCATTGCCAAATGCATGTTCTGGCTAGAAGTGCAATTGGTGCTTGCCAACGAGGAATCTTCTTGGGAATGAATTAGTGGCACTCCAAGATCGGAGGAAAATCTGTTTGGACCTGCTGTCACAAATTGGTTGCGCAAAAATGAGACATTCCCTGAAAAGTGCTGTCCTACTTGCTTCAATTTGGGTGAGACCAACCGGCTTTTGCTGAAGAGAAGACATTCCCAAACTGATTTGATTAGCCTACTGGGCATTCCAACAGGACGCCGGCATCCGTGGTCCATCAAATGATCTTCAAGGTGTCAGCATCTCTGGCATGCACCAACAAGTGTTGCAGTTTGACTGTCAAGAAAATGAAGCCTGGAAAGATCAGCCCGGAATCATGACACTCAATATTCTTGAGATTTTCCATGCAAACCAGGAGTGTGTCTTGGATTGCTTGAAAATACATCATTGCTTCAAATTGTTTCGCAGTTTTGAATATGTAGTACTCACGGTTTGTATCCCTTTCAATGGCTGGACAAAATGGACTGGTCCCATCTTCGTGGCCGTGCAGTTGACTCGAACCTGAAAAGAAAAAGGTTTTGTTTTGATAGCTTGTTGATCGCTGGGACAGATTTGACTTGACTGAGTTGTCTGTTTTCCTTAGATTAAACTTTTGACCCGGCAGCGAAGCACGAACACGTGGCTAGCATCCTTTCTTTTCTGCACCACTTCAACGTTGCTTTTCAGCTCCACGCAGCTCCACTTTTTGCAATCGTCTGGAAACTCGAAGTTTTCCTCAAGTTGAAATTCCTTTGACCTTGCCTTCCTGAGCATTGCTTTGCTTCTGGTAGACTCGCAAGAACAACAGGCCAGAATGGGGAAATTGGCAACTTGATGCACTTGGCTTGCCGAATTCTCAGCTCTGGCATCAAAAAAGGCTGCAGGACTGTCAAATTGTCATCTGGAACATTCCTGAGACGAGCAGATTCATCTGAACTCAAAAACCAGGGGGCCTGTCTAGATCCGTTCTGCTAGGGCCGATGGTTTCGGTAGGCCCGCAATCATTTTTCGGTAAGCCCTAAGCAGGATAGAATTGTCTGCGTCACTGGGACGAATCTGAGCCGAGGATCAAATACTATCCACCGAGCAGTGCAGTGGCATGCTCGGCGTTATCTGCGTTGAGGTTTTTTTGACCAAAACCCCACTGTGACGTCACAGGTTTTTTTAAGCGACTCTGTGAGCCAAGACAAAGCTGCAGCATCCATCGCCAACGAGTGTCTTTCTGAGTTATGACATGTTGGAACGGTCACCACATCGTTTTAATTCCATGCTAAATACCTGGCATGGCTAGCATGTGGGAGTCTGGCCTGGGGAGTGGGAGTGTCGAGTGTGACATGTGAAGTGTGAAGTGTGAAGTGTGGAGTTGGAGTGTGAAGTGCGAGATGTGAAGTGTGGAGTGGGAATGTGAAGTGTGACATGTGAAGTGTGAAGTGTGGAGTTGGAGTGCGAAGTGTGAAGTGTGACGTGTGAAGTGTGGCCTGTGGAGTGGGAGTGTCGAGTGTGACATGTGAAGTGTGAAGTGTGGAGTGTGAAGTGTGGACTGTGGAGTCTGACGTGTGAAGTGTGAAGAGTGAAGTGTGGAGTGGGAGTTTGAAGTGTGACATGTGAATGCGGAGTTGGAGTGTGAAGTGTGAAGTGTGGACTGTGGGGTCTGAAGTGTGAAGTGTGAAGTGTGGACCGTGGAGTGGGAGTGTCGAGTTTGACATGTGAAGTGTGGAGTTGGAGTGTGAAGTGTGAAGTGTGACGTGTGAAGAGTGAGGTGCGGAGCGGGAATGTGAAGTGTGACATGTGAAGTGTGAATTGTGGAGTGTGAAGTGTGAAGTGTGACGTGTGAGGTGTGGAGTGTGGAGTGTGAAGTGTGACGTGTGAAGTGTGGAGTGTGGAGTGGGGGTGTGAAGTGTGACATGTGAAGTGTGAAGTGTGGAGTGTGAAGTTTGTAGTACGAAGTAGTACTGGGAAGGAGTTTCTGCAAGGTAGTACTGGGATGGGCTTTGTGCAAGGCTTGTAGTACAAAGTAGCTTCCAAGCCTGTTTTAGACTCGTTTCAGCGTCATTTCAGAGCCATTTCAGAGTCATTTCAGACTGGGAAGTATCTTGTGCAGACTTTGTGGTATGAAGTAGTATTGGGAAGTGTTTTGTGCAAGGTTTGTAGTACGAAGTAGTATTGGGAGGGAATTTGTGCAAGGCTTGTAGTACGAAGTAGTACTGGGAAGGAGTTTATGCAAGGCTTGTAGTACAAAGTAGTACTTGGAGGGACTTTGTGCAAGGCTTGTAGTACGAAGTAGTACTTGGAGGGACTTTGTGCGAGGCTTTTAGTACGAAGTAGCTTCCAAGCTTGTTTTAGAGTCGTTTCAGAGTCATTTCAGACTGGGAGTGTGGAGTGGGAAGTCTGGAGTATGGAGTGTGAAGTGGGACCTGTGAAGTGTGAAGCGTGGAGTGGGAGTGTGAAGTCTGAAAAGTGATATGTGAAGTGTCAAGCGTGAAGTGTGGAGTTGGAGTGTGAAGTGGGAAGTGTGAAGTATGGAGTGCGCAGCTGGAATGGGAATGTGAAGTGTGAAGTGTGCGAAATGCGCGAAATGTGAAGTGTGAAGTGTGGAGGATTGAGTGGAGCGTGTACAAAGTTTGAGTTTTTGCGCAAGCGTTTTACTAGCATCGTTGCGACTTGCACTGCAGATTGATTAGAGGGCTTGATGTGGCGACGCTGTGACTGTGCGAGGTTGCAATAAAAAAGGTTCTTATCGAATTTGGAATGTGGGAAGTGTAGGTGTGGAGTGTCAGCTGTAGGATGGGGACCGTGTTTTGAACATAGATAAGGTTCGGTACTTTGTGTCTATTCACGATGTTCCCCTTTCTTGACGGCATTTCAACAAATGCATTCGGGTTCGTGGCTTCTATCAGGTTTTTGTCCTCCAATTTCCTTTGAAAAAATATGGTAGTTTGGGGTAAGCCAGTATCAACTTCATTTATCATCATTGACCCATTGTTCGTTCAATCGCGGGGCGCTAAACCGACCAAGCAATGACCAAGCAATCCAAGAATGGGAAAGGAAACTCTACTGGATTTACTCGTAATTGGCTCACCCGAACTCGCAAACCTTTTCCCGGCTGACAGCGTCTTGCACAGCGTGATGCCCCTGGCACGTTCTCAAAATTGCCGTGAAAAAGTCCGACTCGGGGAATGAGAAACTATACGTACAGTATACACTCGGATACGGCTTCAATAAAAACAAATCCAATACTAAATCAGGGGTTCTGGGAGTGTTTTAACATGGGGGAATGATAAACTTATTGAGGCTTTGGAGCTCCGACGGATCGAGTATTTTGATAAGACCTTCAATTGGGACCACATGGGACCACTGCCTGAAGCTACCCCATCATTCGTAGAAAATGTCTAGCGTGGTGTCGTTGTTGTATTTTTGTTTGAAGAATGTCTGATGACTGGGGCATTTTATCAAAGGATGTTAAGGAAACAAACCTCCATGCTGCGGAGATCTGAGAAGTCAAGCACAAAACAAACAAGGGAAGACCAGCGAAGAGTAGAGTAGAGAAAGAAAAAGTAAGGATAACAAGAGGAAGGTGGAGAGAAGAGCAGAGTAGAATAGAGAGAAAAGAGAAAATAGAAAAGAGAAGAGTAGAGTAGACTACGTAGAAAGAACTCAGAAAAGAGTGAAGAAAAGAGCTGAGGAAAGAGTAGGGACAATAGGGAAAAGCAGATGCAAAAACAAAAGAAAGAGAGCAGAAGAAGATAATCGAATAATGTGGGTAAAACAATAATAAACCACCCATTTTGGAATGGTGTATACCACCCATTTATGGTGATTTTGGGGATGGTTTATGGCTTTGTTTTACCAACATTAATCAAAATGTGAAGAGAACGGGTGCTACAAACATTCGATAGGCGACGGCCACACCTGGAACCAGGAAACTCCAGAGGTCCCAGTGTCCACAGGAACTCCGCCTTGGTCCAGCGCGGGTCTCCGTTCTCAATATGTCTGGGCACTTGGATCTCTTGAAAATGAAAGTTTAATATATGACTTATATAGTGAAAGAGGGGTGTTTCACTGGTTGGAGTTTCTAGTCTCACCAAGATCATCCAAAACCCCTTTTTGCACTTGTTGTTTCACTGGTTTTCACTGAAACCCACTTTCTGAAGAACCCTCCCTCTCTCATAAAAAATAACAAGCCATATTGAACACCATGGAAGCGCCAATTTCCACGCAGCTCAGCACTGCTCAGCACTGTTTCGACCTGAGACGGCAGCGTCTGGTAACGCTTCAGCCCGAGGAAAGCTCGCGATGAGCTCTGCCGTCTTCCAAAACCTACACGTGACTCTGTAACAGTCACCGGAAGCTTCAGATTTAGATGTCCCAGACTGGCTTGAAAAAAGAACATAGCTGCAATCATCAGATGTCACCACGGCAAACTCCTGCAAAGTATTGTTGCGAAAATTGGAAAACTGTTCCTCTTCAAAGTAGCTTGGGCTCAACTCCCACTGCCTGTTTTCGGTGGTACATGAATCTGAAAGAAGGGCCCACCTTCTTCAGCGTGCGTGCGCGAACCCAAACTTGGAAAGAAACCATCCAGAAATGTCCAAAGCTGGCATGGCAACTGAATGTTCATCCCCCAGAAATGGCATTTCATGGTTCATAGCTTGTTGATCCATTTAAATATATATATATATATATATATACGAGTAAATATATTATCTTGGCTCCTCCAAACACAGCTTCCCAGCAAATCAGATCTTGTCCACATCCATCATTACAGGAGGCACCATGTCGTGGGACCTCCCTGGAAAGTCACGATCTTCCTGGTGGCTTACCCTGTGATTCACCACGATTCCTGGGATGATACCAAACAGAGATGGTTGAGAAAAACCGTTCCCACTTTACAACGGGAGTCTAGTTCCAAGTATTCGCATGTTTAGACAAACCCCATATTATGTCATTTTGATTCATTTTGTTGGTTTATATATCCCATCTTATATCTGAATTACTATCCAATGATATCCCCATCAAAAGGTGGTGCGATTTTGGACTCCCACGTCACTCCCAGGCCTTGGAATCCGCTTCCCTCGAGGCTGTTGGGTTTCACCCGAACAAAGAAAGCGGCGCATCCGTCACGGGAGGAAATTTCTGCTGGATCTTGGGAGAACTGGGGCGTTTTTTGTTGCGAAAAATGGTCGCTTCCCGGCGAACAGCAGAAAGGAACAGCGACAGCAAACTTTCTTCGCACGGTACGCACCGCACCAATCACGGAAGTGATTGATGGTTACTCTGGAAGTCAGCGGGCGCAGTGAAGCATTGCTTGTCACCAATGTATAGGCAATAGTCGAACCAAAAGGGCAAGCCTTGCAAGGCCCACACCAAGGACGCTCCACCAGCGCATGCGCATCTCAAAATCATGGGTCAAACGAGTGGAAGTTCAATTTTTGTTCAAGCAACCGGTCGGAAAAACATCAGAAGATCCAGGGTGTCAATCCAAAACAAACGGCAAAGTGATGCATTTCTATGGAACTGCTCTATTTCTGCCTACATTATTCTGCATCATCCACCATCCGCGGGTCAACATCCCTGAGTTTGATCAAAGGTTTGAGCCAGGACCCTCTGGACCCTGTAGCTTGAGACTCAGCTTGCCCAACCTCCCCACCCTATCAGGGTGTCTCTGGAAATTTTGGCAAAGTCCATCAAGACTCTGAATCAAATTCAGGTCAGGTTGCATCTTGGAAAGAGGTCCCTTTCCAGCTTTAAAAAACAAACTCCTCAGTAATTGCAGGTGAAGTTGTGCATGGCATTTCGTAGCTATAGACCTCCAGGATCGTGGAGAGATGTTGATCGAAGCGGAGGAGTCATGATTTTGCATCGCCTCTGCGACCAGCATGCTCCAAAATGACTACTTCGAGGCCTAAAATGCTCCACTCATACTGTTAACGCCCTCTCTGTGGATCATGACGTGTGAAGGGCGACGTTTTTTTTCAATGAAAACATGTGTCTAATTGTGGCTTAGACTTAGCGCAGCTGCACCCAGTGTGTAATCAACATTCACATCGGGATCCTTATACGGGTTTTAGACATACAGTTTAAAGTGGACACGGAGGAATGCTTAAAAGAGCTTCCGGGAATTGAATGCGCGAGAAAAGGGTATCTGCTACAGTTTGCTCCAACGGCGAAAGCCTCCGAGGAACCCAAAAAAGCAACAGCAACGGAGCTTAACCACTGCAGTGAGGTCAGAACAGCAAAGTCGGCCCCACCAAAAGCCAGAAACATGCCATTGACGCCATTGACCGAAGGACTTGGTCTTGAACAGATCTGTCATCAAATAGCATGCGGCGACTGCCGCAAAACGGTGTAAAGTCAAAATGGTGCATCATTCATTGGGCTGGTTTCTGGGAAAATTTACAGGAAACCCTTGTTTTTGCCGTTAACCATGGGGTGGTTCCTGTGTTTTTTTCCCGCATCCAATTCTGGGGAGGATTGACCTGCCCCTTCCTAAACATATTAAACATGTGTTTCTCTAAACATGAACACCTTGCAAGGCTGCTCCCATAGGATCAAGAATCCAAGAAATTCAATTCTTCAAGCAGAAGCTACAACTTGGCATAGCAGGGTTCATCAACTTTCCATATGGTTCTCTATAGATTGTCACATATTATCACCTACACTGGGAGGTTACCACTATTCAACCACCATTTCAAGTGATGTCGGACCAAAACCCAAGCAACACATAGCAAGGCGAAACAGCTGGGATCGAGCCGCTGCAGCTCTCCAGTGGGCTGATGTCTATTCATTCGACCAAAAATCGGAACGGTTTTAGGGAAAATCCACCAGGAAAGCTCAGGAAACCATTGGAAATTGCTGTGTTTCTTGTTCTTTTGCCAACTTTTTATTTTGCAGACTTCAACTGCACCGCAAGAGTCCTTTCAACCCAAAAACATCCGAGAATGGGATTGCCACAATGGGCTGGCTGTCCTGGCTTCTCCGATTCTACACCTCCACGATGTGGGTGACAATATACTTCAGCCGCAAAATGTATGACAAGGTGGGAACAAATCATCACCGGGCTGATTTATGGGAAATCCACAAATTTTCACATTTGTTCTGCGAGAATTATCATTTCCTTGATTTCTGGAAAATGTTTTTTTTTTATGCAGGAGATCGAACAGTTTTTATCATCCAGCTGAGTCTCCCGCAAAATTTTCCCTTCAACAAATTCCGGGGCGGAGCCATATCACCCCCCCCGGCCCACGAATCCATTCACGCAAGTGCATCAAGACATTTGAATCATGCACCTCTGCACCCATGGTCAGCAGCAACTCCACATACACGGTGGGCATGTGGGTTTGTCTACCGGCCTCTACATCCAAGGGCTAATCATAATTTTCCACATTTGTCATCGCACACAAATTGGGGGGCCAGTTACCTCATGGACACTCCCAGAGGCCAAGGGCCCATTGTTGTCCCCACCCAGGCTTCGAAAAAAACAGGAAAGGCTGGGGGGATTTCGGCAGCAACACAGCCACCAGGATGATGACTATGTCAAGCCCTGGCTACGCCATGTCTGTTCTTACCATGTTCATCCATTGTTCAACCACAACGCGCATCGTCCATCATCTTCCTACAGGTGACGTTCTGACGCGATGGTCAGCATCAAGCCAGCAAGGGCACTGGTTGATGAAGACATCCACACCAAAACAGCCGAAAAGCGTGGCGAAAATCTTTCGCCCAACACCGCACCCACAGAAAGTCTCCACGACAGCCCCGGCGCTGCGGGATCCAGGCAAGCCCTGCGACTAGCTCCTGCTTCGAACAGCTACGTGCTCAGCTCACAGAAGCTGGCGATGGATGGGAACAACGAAACAGTGACGAACCTGAGCAACATTCGTCCATTTATGCTGCACACATCTGCGGTTTCAGCTTGTGAACTCAAAGGTTTGGCCAAAATGCAGCACTGATTTTGTACAGACACAGACAACCTGAATCGGTACTCTAGCTGTGGCAACGAATCTGGATTTGCATCGAGTTCCCCCATCAGGTGGACGCAGTGGATGCAGCAGGCTGCTATCTGCATTCACCGGACGCTGAAAAGGCCCTGGCAAAAATGGCCAGTTCTGACAAACGGCTCTGGAACCTCGACATTTCGGACATTTAGACATCTGCATCTGCTGAAACAAAGCAGAGCTCGCATGACTTGAAAACTGCACATCCTTTCATGAGATCTCACGAAAAGTCCAGATGGGAACAGAAAGTCGGTCTAGCTTTCAACCATCCCAGTCTAGATTCAGATTATTCATTGCCTGCCCGAAGCTGTTGTGTAAATCCAAGATCAACTTCTTGGGTGTGATATTTGACATGTTCCAATCCTTTTAATATGGACTCTGAAGCCTCCAAAACTGCAAATTTTGACATGGAATGAGCAGCATGAGATGTGGAATGCAAACTCTGAGTCAGCGACTCAGCAACTCAGGAAACCTTGTTTAACAGTTTAACATGTGGCAGCCTGTGTAAAACCATTGCTGGCCTCTATAGCAACTTGGGTGGCAAAGCCTCCACCAAACGTCGGAGAAACGAAACCTGCCGTCTCTGGCCACATCCAGAGATTCGACATACATTTCGCTACTCCAATTACTCCAATCTCCGGGGAAAATACAACTTTTCGGAGCTTTCAGGCCATAGTCAGCAGTATGTGACCAAACCTTGGACTAGAGCTGGTTTTGACAGGACTTCTTTCATCCCGGTGTCCTTGGGATGTTGTTGTGCAAGCGCACTCCAGCTGTTCAGTTGAATTCCACCGTGCCCTTTGTGTCGTGGCTAGTTATTTTTGGGTAACGGTTCAACGCTTAAACCCATCTTAAATCCATGTTCGCTCGCTTAACGGAAATGTGATCACTCCATCAGGCTATCAGGCAACTGATGCAACTGGGAGTCTGTCTCGGAGCTTGGGGCCCAACCCGCCTGAGATAATCCAACAGGCAGAAAGAAAAGCTGAACCGCCAGATTCGTTTCCATCACATGCTTCCCATCGGAGATTTGTTCACAGGCGTTTCTGCGCAAAGATTTTTTCATTTTTTTCAATATCCTGTGGCCGACAGAAACCTGGGCATACATTCTCTGTCATATTGACTCGTGACTTCTCGGTCACTGGCACCTTACTCGGCAATTTACCAACAGCCCGGCGCTGCAGCGAGAAGCGGCACCTCATTCAGTCGACGCCTACGCTCCGTTTGGCAGCTGGGAAGGCGAAGGTTCAAGCACTTGGCAGCAGGTCGTTTGGCAGCTGGGGGCTCTGCGAATGGAAAATCCGCCACAGGGCACGGATCTAAATCTCCATGCAGTTCTGATCTGCAACTTGCAGAAAAGGAGCTCCAGGATGCAGTTTGGAGTGGGTTGTCCTGCACACACTGTCATGAACCCAAGCGGACGCCTTTTCATGATCTGTATATCTGCGACTTCAGCTACTTCTGCCCACTACACCAAAGGTCACACCTCTGCAGTGTTCAGGAGGCACTAAATCTGCACTTGCTAACTCGGAATGATTTAGGGCAGCGCCAAAACCGCACCATGGAGCATTACTCATTACTTCAAAGACGGTACCCCAGAGTCAACCAAACCCGATGATTCAACCATTCCTCATGATTCCCCAGACTGCAACAAAAAGCTACTCTATACAAAACTCGAAAGCCTGGCTGGACCACAAGAGCGGGAGGTGTGGTTCGAAAAATCTAGCACGAAACCGATTTTAGTGAATGCCATCTGGATATTGTTCCTCCCAAACAATGCAGAACAGGGCTGAGCTTAAAAAAGAACATGTGCTGAAACCGGTCTACGACTCTAAGAAGGGGTCCTTGGATTTTTGCGAGATACAAGATGTTCGGGCTCAATCTGTTGGAGTTTTGCGCAACAACAGTTTCATACCCTCGCGGGTTTGTGATTCCGTCAAGGCAAGAACATCTAAAACTGAACAGTGGATCAGCGTTAGCCTCTCATGAAATTATGAAGAGCACGCGCTTCAGATCAGGGAACATCTAATTTTCTGGGCTCCTGAATGTCATGCTCATCACTAAAGTGGCAAAAATCTAGGAAATTGTGTATCTGTCTAATCTGATCCTTAACAGGCAGCTGTTTTTTCGCATGTTTTCCCATCTGCAATCCCACTCGCATAAGGCTTGGGCTTTGCCTAGTGGGAGCCAACAAAACCAAAATCCCATGCTGCTGTGATCAGCTGTGCTGCAATTATCTCTGGCTGAAGCAAACAAAGTAGAATCAAAACAAACTTCACAAAAGTCGTCCATGCTGTGCGTTTCAGCGACTATTCCATGTCTGGCTTTCGTTCAAGTGTCATGTTAATAGGGTTCTCGCGTAGTTCTCTGCATTCATGAAATAGTTTGAATACATTCCCTGAAAAATTTGTTGCCACTACGAAACTTGACGGCAAGGCTCTCTAGACATCAAATTCAATGATGTGGTTGACAACCTGCACAGCTAAGTTCGGTGTTCGGTGCGCACCACGTTCAATCCGTGCACTTTTTCCAACGGGCGGTGGCTGAAGTGAAGTTTTGGTGCACCAGGTGACCCTCCGGAAAAAACACTCCGTGAAACCTGCTTCATGACACCATTTGACACCTCAACAGCTCAAAACAGATCGTCCAAAGGTGTTGTCTTCAAAACCTTGGTCTTTTGGCTTTCGCTGGCGGAGGGCCCAGGCAACCCTTTGCCAAATCTTTCGCGAAGCTGAGCTTAGCTTTGGAGCTTTGGTGCTTTGGCATCCTCATTGAACCGCCCGTAATCGCTCAAGCAGTTTGGCACGGCTCAAATGCAATGTTTTACTTCTATATTATTGTTATTGCGATTATAAATATATAGTAATATAATATATTATATGTATATAGAGATCGCAGAGACATAGATTTTGGGTTCCTGAGTAGTATGTGCAGCAATATGTGCGTGTTGGTTCTGATTGCCTGAGCCCTTCCGTTGTCCCCCCTTTCTTGACGCCGTTTTGCCTCAGAGGACCTGCCATGACTATCCTTCGACCGAGAATTCGGGATGAAGATGGATGAAGGTATGTGAGGCCTGATGTGACAAGTGCAAGACATCAAGGTGAACGCCCAGGGAAGCATCCACTTGATGTTGCTCTGTTGGAGCTTTAAGCGTCATGATACCCGGTCGTGTTCCACGTGTCGTCGCCTGCAAAATGATGCTAGAAATAGATACCCTTCCTGACTTTTGGCGGTTTCCCTCCACACAGTAAGCCGCCCCAAGCGGCTCCCCGTGCAAGGCCGTGTCATCAGCAGAAGTTCCTGGTACGCACCAACAAAACTCGCAGCGCATGGCGAGCACGTTGCGAGGCGCCGAGGCATCAAATTCATCAAATTCAAAAAGGCACAGAAGGCACAGCCGGCAGACCGGGACCGTTGATTCTCGCCAGTCATCTCTTGCTACAAACTGCCCTATTCTTTGGCACCCAAAATCTACCCAGGCGTTATAATCCTGTTCTGACCGAAAGCAACTGAGTGGCATCTATTCAACACCCTGTGCACTAGAGGGGTTACCATGCAGTCTACTTGAGTCTGCTGGCATTGCTTACAACAACGTTCAGCTGAGCGCAGAATCCAATTCTTCAGATTCGGAGAACGGATGCTTCAAGCTCACATTGCTGCACCAGTGGGAAATCACAATGAAGAGAGATTGGTCAGTGATGCTTTAGGAGTAAGTTTGCGAAAACTCAGTGTTGTGTCCTTGAGTCTATACTAAATTCACAACATGCATGGACTTTGGACGCGTGAACTTGCATTTCGGTTTCATCAAGTCGATGGAATCCGAATAGGTGAGAACTAAGCAGTGTCAAACTGGTTGCAAAGTGCCACTACTTTAAATCTAAGAGGAACCCTTTGCATCATCGAGCAAAGCACGATTGGACTCTTGCAGAACTGTCCGAAAAAAATGCATCTAGAGCATTGAAAGGTCCTGAGTAGCACAAACACTTTTCAATCCGTGCCACTTGATGTTCAAAGCTGTCACGTCTACCTCAGGCCCACGTGGTCCTTTGGCACGAATGGTGGGGTCCCATGTTGATGTCCTGGGCAAACATCAGCGATTTCTCCTATGAGCATCCTACAAGATCCGGTCAGGGACAACCAATGCTCCAGAATTTGCGCGGTCACCCAGCATAAAGCAACCAGCTCTGTTCACCCGGCGCCATGACCAGCTTTGTGCAGACCAACACCGCAACTTGAACCCGAAGCCTGCAACGCGGAAATAAACTGCAAAATCAATGCAGAAACGCATCCTCAACTGTTCGTGATCCTATGATGTTTGGAACCCTGGCTGAACCCTCCTGTGGACACCAGTCATGGATTGAGGAGATCGTGTGCAATATCAACCCCAGACAAATAACAAACAAAACCCTGGCTGATTCATTCGGATGTGCCCCTTTAGAGTGATCAAAGCTGCGGCAAAACGGACCCCGATTGATTCAATCAGCACCAGGACCTTTTGGGACAACTAGTTCATCGGCAAGAACGTACCCACCCGTGTTAAAATCCGATATGTAAATTCACATTGTCATATTGTACAACTAAGCATAGACTATACCCCATTTACTTTTTAATTACTTTGGTTTACTATTTGCATATTGAACACCAGGGCCCCAAATTAACGGGTTTCATAGCATTGGCTATTTACCACATTGACATTAGGGATACACCACAGTTGCCAACTGAAAAAATCATCCCAGCAAGTTGATTTTTATATCCTGATCAGGAGTTGTCTGGTTGTAGGTTGTTCCATGTTGTTCCACAATTTTCGAAACAACTCCGAAGCAGTTACGATTTGTTACGAATTCCGCCAGGATGATCCTCCAGGCTGCGCGGCTGCGCGCAAGTTCTTTTTTTTCCGGCCGCCCGGCCGCGTGACCAGCCACCTCCCGGCGGCCTCAAGGCGACGTCACGGTGAAGGCTGATCCGTGGGCAATGGACGCTGAAGTAAAGTCGAGATTAGTTGACTAACCACAGTGATGTCTATATAATGTGTATATATATATATGGTCTATATGTCTGTATATAATTTAAATATTCTATATATATATATATATGCGCTATAGATAATATAGTATACATACATATATATATATACATATATATATATAGAAAGAGAGAGAGAGAGAGAGAGAGAAAATTATACTATCTTCTGTATATTTTTTGATATTATGTATATTGAAAAAATACTGCGGATTTCCACATCATACACGAACTGGACGAACTGGGCACCTGGATGTCCAATCGGCCAACATCCCGAGGTGCAGGGTTTTTGTGGACCCAACCACTCCAACTACAAAAAGGGGGGTTCCTAGTGGCTGGGGATCCACATAGCTGGATGGTACCGCCAATATGGCTGTGTAATGCAATATTTGTTCACCGCGAATCATTTTTTAAGTAGCAATTCTTGGCTGCACGTACATGGTGAATAAAATGATATGTTTTGTGCAAAGAATCACGGTGCACGGCAGCTCCTATTTTGACCTGCAGATTTGGGCCTGAAAATTCCATGGAGTTTCCCATGAATCAAGTCTCTCTCCACAGTNGAATCACGGTGCACGGCAGCTCCTATTTTGACCTGCAGATTTGGGCCTGAAAATTCCATGGAGTTTCCCATGAATCAAGTCTCTCTCCACAGTTACACTTCTCGATTTGTGAAGTCAATCCTCTGTGATTTCCATGTGGTATCCAACCTATGAGCACTGCTGAAATTGTTTTGCACTCCTCCTCAGAGCTTTGAGTCTNTGATTTCCATGTGGTATCCAACCTATGAGCACTGCTGAAATTGTTTTGCACTCCTCCTCAGAGCTTTGAGTCTTTAGCTCAGAGGTCTGCCCCAAAGTTATATACCCTTCCCTTTGGGAATTTCAAAGAAACTTCACACCCGTCCTTCGGGTTTCAGGGTTGCCTGGCACCCTTTCAAATTCACCAACGCTCGACCATTTCCCAGCGCTTCTTTCTGAGAAATCATCAGCAAAATTGGTTCCTGCTGTAGCTAAACCATCAGCAGCTGAAAATCCTCTGCATAATTTCCATACACCTCAGACAGCCATTGTTCACCTGGATTCCTGCTGGCCCTCTGAAGTCGCTTGAAACACTTTTGAATTCCATCCACCAGCTCAAAACTTATGCCAGTATTGTTCCTGGCTGCATCCAGCACCANGATTCCTGCTGGCCCTCTGAAGTCGCTTGAAACACTTTTGAATTCCATCCACCAGCTCAAAACTTATGCCAGTATTGTTCCTGGCTGCATCCAGCACCAACATGATAGAGTTCTGCATTTCCCTTGCGTCTGCAAACCTTTCATGAGCTAGAGCTTCGTTTTGTTGCTGTCGAAGGTTTGTCANCTGCATCCAGCACCAACATGATAGAGTTCTGCATTTCCCTTGCGTCTGCAAACCTTTCATGAGCTAGAGCTTCGTTTTGTTGCTGTCGAAGGTTTGTCAACAGCCTAGCCAGCGGTCCCTCTCCATAGGGATTCTCATCATCGTCGTCGCGTATTTCGTCATCTGTTCCAGATTCCTCCTCAGCATTTTCACCAGCATCCTTTTCTTCCTCCATTGGAGCCATACCGCTCCCAGCTGCACCTCTTGAAGAGCTCGGCAAAGATGGCAAAGAGGATGAAGGACCTGTAGCTGATGAAGCTGCTCCTCCTGGGTTTCGTGGAGGTGTGTCAGTGTCATCTGGAACATGTTTGCACGTTCCTGGATCATCATACTGTTTCGAAGCTGAGCGCTAAGTTCTCGATGGCGAACAAATCCACCCATCTCAACCAAGCCAAACCTCGCAGTGCCCATGTGATCTTCCAACATGCTGACCTCATTGCTGGTCTGCTCAACATAGGCCTGGAAGTCTTGAACATGACCCTCCAGCGTAGCTGTAAAGGTTTCCAATCCAGTTTTCACACCATCTATTGCTTCACGTTGGCCCTCCAGCGTTGCTGAAAAGGTTCCAATGAGAGTATCTGCCTCTGCCTGCTGAAGTTCGTTCCAGTACAAACGCTTGTCAAGCCTTTTCCAAAACCAAAACGCTGTTGCACCCAAAACAAACCACGAAAATACAAGCACGACATGATCACACCAATCCAGAAATTCTCATTGCCATTTCCGCTTCCAACTGGGCAGGATTCCTGCCCATTTGCCATAGTAGGCTCAAGGCCTCAAGGCCCATCATCACAGTAAGCCGCAGGATCGTTTTGGCAAGCTTTGACATACTCCTGGAAGTTGTGCCATTTGCTTGAAGCTCGGCACGCTCTGCNCTCAAGGCCCATCATCACAGTAAGCCGCAGGATCGTTTTGGCAAGCTTTGACATACTCCTGGAAGTTGTGCCATTTGCTTGAAGCTCGGCACGCTCTGCTTCACCAACAGGCTCTTGAGATTCCACATGAACCATTCCAGCTTCACCCATCAACGCCAGAAGTCTTTTCTTGGACAAAGGTTTGGCGCCCACATCACCAAGATTGAACATTGTAGGAACCTGTGATACCACCACCTCGCCACTCTGAGTCTTTGCCTGAACCCAAAGCACTTTCCCACTGAGATGNCCACATCACCAAGATTGAACATTGTAGGAACCTGTGATACCACCACCTCGCCACTCTGAGTCTTTGCCTGAACCCAAAGCACTTTCCCACTGAGATGCCGTATTTTGCCGCAGCCCTGGCGTGCTAGAAGTTGTCGTGCAGAAGAACTGTCTGTATACTGCACCTGAAGCACTGTACTTTGGAACATACATTCCAGGCAGCGTCGAATAAAAATGGCATCTGACATCGAGCTGACAATGGCATGGAGTTCTGACTCGCAGGAGGATAATGATACCACTTTCTGTGTACGACTACNGTCGAATAAAAATGGCATCTGACATCGAGCTGACAATGGCATGGAGTTCTGACTCGCAGGAGGATAATGATACCACTTTCTGTGTACGACTACTTGCATAGACGTAGTTCCCATTGACCAGATGCACAGCACATGAAATGCTCTTTCGGTGGGATCTGTTCCCCATCCAATCAGCATCAGAGTACGTTTCGAGGATCCAGTGTTGATCTGCAGCAACCTTCAACTTACCATGACCTGNNTTCCAACATCACCAGTTTGCTTCAAGAAACCAATGAGCTTTCTCAGCTGTTGCAACGCACCCAAAGTTGGATTGCTCATGCGCCCTGCCAACTCTTTGAGAGTGTACATGCAGTCGGGCCTATCTCGGCTGAGATACAGGCACATGCCAACAATGGATCTGTAATGGCTGCTATCGGCTGCACTCAAAGGCTGTGATGCATCTTCCAGCAAGATTGAACTGTCACATGGAATCAACTGACATTTTGCAGTTCCAAAAGATTGCTCAAATGAGTCAATGATCCTCTGAACTGGGGTCCCTGGCGCAATTAAAATTCCCCCATCAACGCTGACCAAACCCTTCTTGAGGAAAGAAATGGATGTACCTGGTCCAGCCAGTTCTGAAACGTTCACCACAAACTCTTGCTTGCATTTTTCCAGAAACTGCTCATGAAAATAGACCCTGCTTCCTGCAAATAGCAAGTCGTCTACATGAACCTAGATAACACCGCCAGAACTTCGAGCAAGACATGNTCGATCCACGTCTTTGGCCAGGTAAGCTCTTCAAAAGAACATATGTACTTCCCCACAGAGTTGCTTCAATTGGTCGCTCCTGTGGCACCTGCAAGAAGGTGTCCTTTATGTCAAGACTAGCCAGAAGAGGCTGATAGCGCTTGTCACATCCCTCTGACTGCGCTTGAAGCTCCAAGAAGTACACTGGAAGCAAAGTGGAAGTATGTGCACCAGTGGCAGGAGAAAACGTATCATCTCGTTTTGTGTTTGCATAAAGAGCCCGGTGATCTGCTCTGGACGCGTAGGTAGCGAGAGTGGACTGCCCATCCAAACTCACATACAGTTTCTTCCTCCAATCCTTGACAAACTTCGTAGTTAAGCGGCCCTTCACCTCTCCATCATAGTCAGATGAGGCCACCAAAACCTTCATTTCCAACAACCTACTGATCTACTGATCTCCACTTCATTAGCAAGCTTGTCCACTTCATCACCTGGATCTGGAGGTTGTTCGGTCAAAGGATGGTCACTCCAAAGTCTTTCATCGATGCCTGCAAAGTGCAGCTCCTCTTCTCCCAGCCATGGATCTTCCACACCCTCTTCCTCATCCATTTGAGGCTCCACATCATAGGAGTCCAGGGTGTGGTACTCCTCTGTGCCAAATTGAAGCTAACTTGTTGATGCGCTGTTTCTTGGCATCCTCAACTTTTGAGCGCTTTGCTTCGCTTTCGATCACTGCATCGTCACCATGGGTCCTGGTAGTTGGAGAGTGTCTGGGACTCGTTGGAGACATTGCCATTGGCCCATCTTGCGGCGTCATTGGAACTTCAAGAACAATGGATGGCTGGATTGCCATTGCTGTTGAACTTGCACTGAGCTAATTGCTTGACATGGCCCCAGTTGAAGGTTCCAGCAAAGGTTGAGGACTGTAAGCCACCTTCGGCTTCCTCCTCAAAAATCCTTCCATCACCAAACTGAACTTCACGTTGAGTTTCTTGGGGTTTGTCGAAAATTGCCATCCTTTCCAACTCACTCTCTTCCCTACGCTCCTCCTGGGCTTTTGCCTTGACAGCCTCTGCGTCCTCATCAACCAACTTACTCGGCTCCACAGCTGTCAAAGGAGGCACAACTGAGGCTGGCTTGGGTCCACCTCGACGTTTCGTTGGTTGTACTCGACCTCCACAGCCCACTTTGTACTGCCAGGAGAAAAGGTTGAAGTGCTTGTAGTAAGCCATATACACAACCCAGTTTGTTTTCACCCTTCTGACAGATCGTGTGAGGATGGGTGAGGTTCCATCGCAGAGAAGAAATGAATCTTGACCCTCAACTTTGTGCAGAAAAATCATCCTGCGCCACTTTGGATTGCCCTTCAATGGAGTCTTAGAAAAACCCAGCACAAGCTCACCATACTCACAAATTTGCCCCTGGTATTGTTTTCCATACACCACTTCAAATGCAGTGAGTCCCTGATGGGGATTGTACCTGTTTAGGATCCAGGNGCTCACCATACTCACAAATTTGCCCCTGGTATTGTTTTCCATACACCACTTCAAATGCAGTGAGTCCCTGATGGGGATTGTACCTGTTTAGGATCCAGGCTGCGTGTCTCATGCACCACGACCACAACGCATGGCTCGAGCTGATCGTCACTGCCAGCTTGCTTTGCAGATTGTGCATGAGGCTGCCTGCTAGTCCCCTGATACGTTGAATTGCATTCTCTGCCAACGCATTGCCATGTTCATATGCAGAAGGTGTGCATGCCTGAGTCTCNCCCTGATACGTTGAATTGCATTCTCTGCCAACGCATTGCCATGTTCATATGCAGAAGGTGTGCATGCCTGAGTCTCAAGCCCCATCTGTTGTCGAGCTTTCACTGTCAAACGCTGTAGTTGCACCACTGAAGGCTCATTGTCACAACGTAACATCACAGTGTTGTATCCCAAAGTTTGGCAGAATGCTATGATCTCTTTGGTGGCCAAGTCAAACTGCGCTTTGGAATTCATTGGAACAGTAGGGTTCATGGGACAAAACGACAGTTGTAGCACCAAAGAAATCAGAGCATCTGGATCTTGGCTTTGTTCACCTGCTTTCGTGTAGAAATAGTCGAATAATTGTAGGGCATGATCCCTCTTTCGAAGAAAAGTCATGTGGATGTCGGTCTGCTCTAGCACGGTGAGCTACACAACTTTCACACCAAGGCTGATACGGAGTATGTGTCAAACGATGTAAGTCCTGTGCAGCTTCACTGGGAGGCTCAGGCAGTGCTGGAGCATTGGGTACTCTCACCTGAGCATTCAAAGCGTCCTGAGCAGCATGTGTAATTATCAGCAGTTCCAAATTCTTCTGGTGATTCAAAAGTCGGCTGAAACACGTCATCTTGCCACCACTGCTGGAAATGCCATAAGATGAACACGCTGCACGCAATGCTGAGAGTCCACTGGTGGCTGTCAATTTGATGCCACCCACAACAATTTCATCATCCTTTGCAGGTTGAACAACAATCTGAGCTTCACCAACTGCTTGGCCCTCGACATCGACCTCAATTGGTCCTTCAAACTCAGCACCCTGAACGTCATCCTCGGGCGCTCGAAGATCTGCATCCCCTGGATCAATTTGTGGCTCCAATTGGCCTGCAGTTGAACCATCACCTTCAAAAGCAAAACCCATGATGNCCTGTTGGACCTCAGCCTGCACAGCTCTAATCACCTGTGGCTCAGTGCATGAAGCTTGAAGTACTCGAACATGCCCCAAAATAGTCATGCTTTTGTTCTACATCTGCAAGGGTATATTCACCTCACTGCCTCGATGTATTAACGCTTGCTCGTCTCCATCGATACCAAAGCCCTGCTCAAGCAAATGACCGAAGCACAAAATTGGTTGAGAAACACCTGAGAAGATTGCAACACGTTCCTTGAGAAGGATGCTTTTGCCAGAACTTGTTGGAACACGGATCTCTACCAACCTCATGCCTTCCACTGGAATTCTTCTGCCCTGAGCGTCACACAGCATAGTCCCTTTTGGGCTGGTTAGGGTTCCTGCATGTAGCATTCACAGTGGAACAACAGAAGCATCTGCACCTGAGTCTAACAGGATTGTTTCCAAAGGTGATTCATCATCCAACTCTTCAATCACTGCTCTCACTACAGCTGGGGCGTCAACAAAACTTGACTCGTCCTCTTCGTCTCCAATGTGAAAACGCACAACACGCACAACGCCATCATGAACTGAACATGTTGTCAAGTCAAAGACCAAATCATCTGCATTTGATTCAACAATCCTTGCAACACGATACTGAGACGACTGCTGTTGCTGACCATGCTGAGAGACACTGGAGACCTGTGTAAAACTTCCACCAGCTGAGGATGAAGGAGACCCTTGAGCCGCATTTTGAACTGTACCACCATCTGAAGATTGCACAGAAACCTGAGGAATTGCTCGAACTTGATTTTGCCAGCAATCTTTTGAAGAATGACGGCTGCGTCCACAGTTCCAGCAAACTTTCTGTTGTTGATCATTGGATTTTCCTTTGCCCTTGCTGTTGTTGTCACCTGTATTCCAAGTGCCTTTGGACTCTGCTTTACCCTTGTTGCCCTTGGATCCACCAGCTGCACCCTTGAAATTGCCCTTCTGCTTGCCCTTGGACTTCCCTTTAGGGTTATTGTTGGAACCCTTGGCGCCAGATTTTCCCTTGCCGCCTTTGCCTTTTGATTTCCCCTCCACTCTATCGATCTCCATAGGTATTGGTCCATCGCCTGTTCCAGCCATGTCTGGGCCCAATACCATCTGCTCTGAGAAAGTGAGATGGTAGAGGATGCGGAGATGGAAGTGCCAGATGCTTCACTTGCTTCAGGTGGTGCACATACTCTGGAAGAAATGGTGGAATTTCTGAAGGCAGAACATTCGAGATGTCCTGAAACAAACGAGTTTTGGGATGCCAATGCAATCCTTAGTTTTTTGGACGAAGTGCGGGGAAGTTCAGCTGAAGCGATAGGTCCACGTTGCAGCAACAGAGTTTCCACTTTGGTGTCAGACTGGACCACCAAGGCGACTGAACAGAACAGATGGAATAGTGCTGACAGATACACTGCAATTTCAGATGCGTATGGAAGCTGACTTGCAAAGGATTTCTGAAACTGTGAATTTGCAGCAACAATTGCTGCGCAAACGTAAGGACAGAAAATTGGTGTCATACTGCGATTCAAGACCCGCACTCTAAAGGAAGAGTGCAAACGAGTCACAGACAGACTCCACGCAAGGATGACACGCACAAATCAAGAAGAGATGCGCAGTTCTCTTCACATGTCATGCATGGAAAGTCACGTATAGATCTCCAGGCCTTGAGGCTCATGAAAAACGCGTTCCTTCTTGCAAAACACAACGCAAGGATCCTGAGATGATGCAAGTGAAGGCAGTTCACCCAATGGTGAATCTGACAAAATTCACATGAACAAAGGGTAATTGGTTATTGTATATTTTCGCTACGTGTCCACAAGGCTGAAAAGGATTTTCAGTGCCTCTACAACCCAGGACGGAAAAACATTTTGTACCAATAGAAACGCATATCCCTCGCGTTTACATTTGACATTGCTGATTTTAACTATTGCTTGCATATTTAAAAATGTAATATGTTGATAACGGTTTCCACCCAAGCTTGGACTGCCCAGGATCGAATCAGGCGTCTTGGCGTTCATGATGAATCCACACGATTGAAATTTGCTGAGTAAAATTGCTTCAAAACAAGAAATTCGATGCAACGGCGAGCCCCATTTTTGGGGTCCAAAATTTGGACCCCAAAATGGGGCCCAAAATTGACCAAGAAAGAAAAATTAAAAGTAGGTTCCCTGTATGGCCCCCATTTTGGGGTCCAGATTTTGGACCCCAAAATGGGGCTAGCCGCTGTGACTAATTTCTTGGTTTGGGGTAATTTTATTCAGCAAGTTTCAATCCATTGGCTTCATCATCATCAATGTCAAGACAGCTGATTCGATCCTGTGCANTTCAGCAAGTTTCAATCCATTGGCTTCATCATCATCAATGTCAAGACAGCTGATTCGATCCTGTGCAGCCCAAGCTTGGGTGGAAACATGGGGGTCGCTTCTGGCGTACCTTGTCTTTGCATGTTTT